>WNWK01026087.1:0-27805 GCA_009830355.1 Cherax destructor
TTTTAATACTTGACGTGCTGTTGGAGTGTGAGCAAAGTAACATTTATGAAGGGATTCAGGAAACCGGCAGGCCGGACTTGAGTTCTGGAGATGGGAAGTACAGTGCCGGCACTCTGAAGGAGGGTGTAAATGTTGCAGTTTTATAACTGTAGTGTAAAGCACCCTTCTGGCAAGACAGTGATGGAGTGAATGATGATGAAAGTTTTCTTTTCGGGCCACCCTGCCTTGGTGGGAATCGGCCGATGTGTTAATAAAAAAAAAAAACTTTTTATTATTATATTATTATTATTGCTTTAATTTGTTTAATCTGATTTAATTAATTTTATAATGAAGACAAAAGTACAAAACTATGTTCAAATTTCATAGCTTAAATACTCACCTTTACTCATTGTATACTATCTACAAAAATTCTTACAATTTAGTTTTAAGTTAATTTTAAGTCTGCCCAAAATGCCCTGCATACTAGGGGCTTTTGGCATGTACACCTCATGTAATCTCAATAACCAAATGTAATTCTTTGTATCATGTCCAAATAAAAATATTATTATTATTATTATTATTATTATTATTATTTGTCTGATGACTGACAAACAAAATTCACCATATTTGGGTTTGTTGTTGGTCTTCAACTTGTACATGTTATAAGCATTCAGCATGGAAATGTCAAGAAAATGGAAAAAAGAGTTTTATGTACCACTTATAACTCTTGTGGACACAATCAGCAAACCCAATCTGCATGTCACATTTGTCCACTAAGTGCATATTGAGGTTGTAGTCCATCACAGCTGCAGGTTTTAGAATGGGTTCATTGGTCTCTCTATTCTGCCTTCCACTGTCTACCATTTCGTGTCCGTGAACTGATGTCAACAATGTGACATCACGTTTGTCTTGCCACCGAAATGCCATGATGTCATTGGCAGCAAACACCTGCACTTCACCTCTACGAGTGCCAGCGTCGAACCTAGGCATATGTTTACGATTTCCACGCACTGTGCCACACACGTCTGTCATGTTCACTCACAAGAAATCACTGAGTAAAGGGCTTGTGTACCAGTTATCAGTATATAATATATGCCCCTTACCAAGATATGGTTCCATCATTGTTCTAACCACATCACCAGAGATGCCCAATAACTTCATGGTATCTCTCAATGTATTACTTCCAGTGTACACAATTAGATCCAGAACCAGACCACTTTTGCAATCACACAGTACAAATAACTTTATACCAAAGTTATTATACTGCTTGAATGACAGTCTGCCTTTGAACAAAATCAAAGACTCATCAATAACAAGCTTCCTGAAGGGATAAAAATACATACAGCACTTTTGTTTCAGGTACATGAACACATTCCTGATCTTATATAACCTGTCGTTTCTGTCAGGCCTTGTTTTGTCTGAGAAGTGTAACATATGTAACAGTATCAAAAATCGATTCACTGGTATAATATCACTAAAACCTAGGGTTGAAATCAGGCGTTCTGTCAACCAGTATGTGGTGACAGTGTGCTTATACACATGTGGCATAAGCATTATTGTGGCAAAGAACAAGTACATCTCTGCCACAGTTGTGTCCTTCCACTGGTGTAGCCGTGACCTTGGTGAAAGAAATGTGTTTACCATGGTGTTCTCATAGTATGTGTTGCTTTCCCTGACAATAATGTCCATCAGGGGTTCATCGGAGAATAACTGAAAGCATTCTAGTTCAGTAGCATTGTTCCCAAGTGTACAAGATGGCCGTATTCCACTTTGTGCTTCATCAAAGTCATGGGGATTGGGAACAAAATTGTCACCTTGCTGGCAATCCCAGATGCGGTCTGCTGGTGGGTACTGGATATTGACAGGTGGTTGTGGTTGTGCAGGTTGTGGAAGTGTGGGGGTGGTTGAGGGTGGTTGTGGCTGTGCTGAGTTAGCAGCGTGGCCCGCTTGTGGTGCCACATGACTCATGCCACCGCCAACACCACCACTATCACCACCTGCCCCACGCACATTACGCATCCCCATTGTAACAATATCGTCATCTTCACTATCAATTTGTGGTGTAGGGTCAAGAGATGTACTCCAAGATTTACTCCTTTTCCTTGGAATAGCATATGGCACACTACCAGAACGCATGTAGCGTCGAATACTCTCCCTCACTGTCGCCACTAGAACTGCTTTCAATAAGTTCGAAATCACTGTCATTATCACTTACACTGCTCACATCAGAGTCCTGTACACGGTGAAATAGTTTCCTCTTTCGTCCTGGTACAGGTGAACATGAATGAGACGGCCCAGCACCAGAAGTGGAAGGTTGTGGGTCATCTGGGTTTTCATCACTAATTATGTTATCCTGGGCACTGCTTTCGGTCACACCCTTTTGAAAACCATGGAATTCACTTTCACTGGCACTTCCATCGCTGTTAGAACTATCACTTGGGAAGAGAAGACCTCCAATTCGCCAGGGAGTGAGGTACTTCTTACCGCGAGGCATGGTGAACAATGACTACAAACATGGCGCTCCCACAATGCACCACTGAGTCCCCGATTTTTTTCATACTGCGCACACCCACCACGCAGACCCATTCTCTCACATGTAGGCCTATCAGCTTTCTCCCACTTCATTTGAAGCCGCTAGAATTTACGAGTTTAAATACGTCTGAAACATTGGCTCGTAAGACGTATATATACGACCGAAACAGTCAAAGAGCTAGGATCTTTCACATATGCTGTTGCAGCGTACTGCATGCTTGTGGCACCATATGGTACATTGTACCATATGGTACTACAGTGGTACCCCGACTTACGATATTTTTTCATTCCAGAATGCTGTTCAAGTGCCATTACCAAACGAATTTATCTCCATAAGAAATGATGTAAAATAGACTAGTCCTTTTAGACCCCCAAAATTACACTTACAAAAGCATTTAAAAAAATAAACTTACATAAAAGGGTGTGTTTGAGGACCATCGTAAGTCGGGGTACCACTGTATATGGTACCGTTGTATTCAACACAACTGCACTAATATTTTCATCATTATTTTGTTTACAATAATTGTTTACAATAAAAAATATGGGAGGAGGAAGTTAGGGTGAAATATAAGCAACTATTGGCAGAAAGGTGGGCTAGTGCAAGTATGAGTAGTGGGGGGGTTGAAGAGAGTTGGGATAGTTTTAAAAATGCAGTATTAGAATGTGGGGCAGAAGTTTGTGGCTATAGGAGGGTGGGTGCAGGAGGAAAGAGGAGTGAGTGGTGGAATGAAGAAGTAAAAGGTGTGATAAAAGAGAAAAAGGTAGCTTATGAGAGGTTTTTACAAAACAGAAGTGTTAATAGAAGAGCAGAGTATGTGGAGAGTAAAAGAAAGGTGAAGAGAGTGGTGAGAGAGTGCAAAAGAAGAGCGGATGAAAGAATGGGAGAGGCTCTGTCAAGAAATTTTGCTGAAAACAAGAAAAAATTTTGGAGTGAGATAAACAAGGTAAGAAAGCCTAGGGAACGAATGGATTTGTCAGTTAAAAACAGAGTAGGGGAGTTAGTAGATGGGGAGCTGGAGGTATTGGGTAGATGGCGGGAATATTTTGAGGAACTTTTAAATATCGATGAAAAAGGGAGGCGGTAATTTCATGTACTGGCCAGGGAGGTACAACATCGTTTAGGAGTGAAGAAGAGCAGGATGTGAGTGTGGGGAGGTGCGTGAGGCATTACGTAGAATGAAAGGGGTAAAGCAGCTGGAATTGACGGAATCATGACAGAAATGTTAAAAGCAGGGGGATATAGTGCTGGAGTGGTTGGTATTTTTGTTTAATAAATGTACAAAAGAGGGAAGGTACCTAGGGATTGGCAGAGAGCATGTATAGTTCCTTTATATAAAGGGAAGAGGGATAAAAGAGAGTGTAAAAATTATAGGGAATAAGTTTACTGAGTATACCAGGTAAAGTGTATGGCAGGGTTATTATTGAAAGAATTAGAGGTAAGACAGAGAGTAGGGTTGCAGATGAGCAAGGAGGCTTTAGAGTGGGTAGGGGATGTGTAGATCAAGTGTTTACAGTGAAGCATATATGTGAACAGTATTTAGATAAAGGTAGAGAAGTTTTTATTGCATTTATGGATTTAGAAAAGGCATATGATAGAGTGGATAGGGGAGCAATGTGGCAAATGTTGCAAGTGTATGGAATAGGTAGTAAGTTACTGAAGGCTGTAAAGAGTTTTTATGAGGATAGTGAGGCTCAGGTTAGGGTGTGTAGGAGAGGAGATTACTTCCGGTAAAAGTAGGTCTTAGACAGGGATGTGTAATGTCACCATGGTTGTTTAATATATTTATAGATGGGGTTGTAAAAGAAATAAATGCTAGGGTGTTGGAGAGAGGGGTGGGATTAAATTATGGAGAATTAAATGCAAAATGGTAGTTGACACAGTTACTTTTTGCTGAAGATACTGTGCTTATGGGAGATTCTAAAGAAAAGTTGCAAAGGTTAGTGGATGAGTTTGGGAGTGTGTGTAAAGGTAGAAAGTTAAAAGTGAACATAGATAAGAGTAAGGTGATGAGGGTATCAAACGATTTAAATAGAGAAAAATTGGATATCACATTGGAGAGAGGGATTATGGAAGAAGTAAATGTTTTCAGATATTTGGGAGTTGACGTGTCAGTGGATGGGTTTATGAAGGATGAGGTTAACCATAGAATTGATGAAGGAAAAAAGGTGAGTGGTGCGTTGAGGTATCTGTGGAGACAAAAAACGTTATCAATGGAGGCAAAGAAGTGAATGTACAAAAGTATAGTGGTACCAACACTCTTATATGGGTGTGAAGCATGGGTTGCAAATGCTGCAGCGAGGAGGAGGCTGGAGGCAGTGGAGATGTCCTGTCTAAGGGCAATGTGTGGTGTAAATATTATGCAGAAAATTCGGAATGTGGAAATTAGGAGAAGGTGTGGAGTTACTAAAAGTATTTGTCAGAGGGCTGAAGAGGGGTTGTTGAGGTGGTTTGGTCATTTAGAGAGAATGGATCAAAGTAGAATGACTTGGAGAGCGTATAAATCTGTAGGGAAAGGAAGGTGGGGTAGGGGTCGTCCTAGAAAAGGTTGGAGGGAAGGGGTAAAGGAGGTATTGTGGGCGAGGGGCTTGGACTTCCAGCAAGCATGTGTGAGCGTGTTAGATAGGAGTGAATGGAGACGAATGGTTTTTGGGACATGACGATCTGTTGGAGTGTGAGCAGGGTAACATTTTGTGAAGGGATTCAGGGAAACCAGTTAATTGATTTAGTTAGACTTGAGTCCTGGAAATGGGAAGCACAATGCCTGCACTTTAACCCTTTCGGGGTTGGTGCCGTACTAGTACGTTTTACGAGCAGGGGTCGGTGCCGTACTAGTACGCGTAAATTCTAGCGGCTTCAAATTAAGCGGGAAACAGCTGGTAGGCCTAGGGATGAGAGAATGGGTCTGCGTGGTCAGTGTGCGCAGTAGGAAAAAAATCGGGCACCCAGTGGTGCATTGTGGGAACACCATTTCAGTACACCTTCTCCACCATGCCTCGCAGCAAGAAACACCTTACTCCTCGGCGAATTGGGACACTTTTATTCATCAGTGACAGTTCTAACAGTGATGGGGGTGTTAGTGAAGGTGACTTTCAAGGTTTTGAGGCGGTTGTGACCGAAACTAGTGACCATAATACAGGTATAAGTGAGGAAAACCCAGACGACCCACAGCCGTCCACCTCTGGTGCTGTGGCGTCTTGTTCACGGCCAGTTGTACCAGAACGAAGGCGGAAACTCCTATTTTCTAATGTCCCAGACTAAGATGTGAGCAATGGTGATGATACTGATAGTGACTATGAACTCCAAGCCCTTCGAAATAGTTCCAGTAGCGCGAGTGAAGAGGAATATTCACCAGTGAAGCGTCAGTATATACGACGGTATATGCCCTCTGGTAGTGTGCCATATGCTCTTCCAAGGGTTAGGAGTACATCTCGGAGTACATCCCGTGGGCATACAACAGGAAGTGATAGTGAAAATGATGATGATAGCGTTGCAATTGGTATGAGAAATGTGCATGCAACTGGTAGTGGTGGTGGTGGTGCGGCACGCGAGGCACCCGCAGTGGACCATGCTGGCACCCACGCCGCTGACTCAGCTCAGTTACAACAAAGGCAACCCTCACCCACCCACCAACCCCCACAACCACAACCTCCACTTCCACAACCCCCACAACCACCTGTAAATATCCAGTACCCACCAGCAGACCGCACCTGGGATTGGCAGGAAGCTGACAATTTTATTCCCAATCCCCATCAGTTTGATGAAAGTCACAGTGGATTACGCCCATCTTGTCCACTTGGGAACAATGCCACTGAACTGGAATGTTTCCAGTTATTCTTTGACGAACCCCTGATAGACATTATTATCAGAGAAAGCAACAGATACTTCGATTGCACCATGGCAAACACGATTCTTTCACCAAAATCACGTCTACACCAGTGGAAGGAGACAACTGTGGCAGAGATGTATCTTTTCTTTGCCACAAAAATGCTTATGCCGCATGTTTATAAACACATTATCAAATCATATTGGTCAACAGACAGATTGATTGCAACACCAGCTTTCAGTGATATTATACCAGTGAATCGATTTGTGCTACTTCTACGCATGTTGCATTTTTCGGACAAAACCAGGCCTGACAGATCCGACAGGTTATATAAGATTAGGAATGTGTTTCTGTATCTGAAAGAGAAGTTCAATATGTATTTTTATCCCTTCAGGAAGCTTGTTATTGACGAAAAGGCCGCAGTCAGAATGATAACAAATTCCAACTCTAGACAGCATACTCCACCAATATTCAAAAGTCTCAAACTACTCACCGTAAAGAACATTCATACTTACTCTTGTGCCTACTACATATATAAAACTTTACACTCTAATATAAACCCTCTGCTCAAAACTCTCCTCACCAACTTTAATAGGACCCATGACCACAACACACGACACAGATCACTTTTTGATATACCCCGTGTTCATATCAACCTATGTAAAAATTCTATGCACATAAAGGGCCCCAGAATCTGGAATTCATTACCAGTAAATATTAAGATAATCTTGTCTGAAAATCAATTTAAGACTCAACTCAAAAACCACCTACTCACCCAAACCTAAATGATCATACTATAAACTACTTTGAAAAATGCTCATTGTTACTTTCCTATACGATAATCTCAATTTTTAATAATATGTTACTATTATGTTACCCCCTACTCATATTATAAGTTAATGTCAAAAATGCTCAATGTTATTTTCCTTAAGATAATCTCAATTCCATATTATCATTCAAGAATCTTAACACCTGTAACAATCTAAGATCTAATATCATTATATAATAATTTAAACAGTAAAATTTCATCATATTAATTTTGAAAATAATTTTTAACTAGAATAAACTCAATAAATTTCTCTAATATTAAGTACATAGTTTTTAAGGACTAGAATAAGCTGCCCCTAATGCCATGGCATGTCAGTGGCTCTCCTTGCACTCAATTTACATTGTAACTTCCGATACCCATGTAATCTGCAATGAAATAAAATTTGTTTGTTTGTTTGTTTGTTTGAGTCACTGATTCTGTTCAAAGGTAGACTGTCATTCAAGCAGTATATACCAAGCAAGAGGAAACGCTTTGGTATAAAGTTGTTTGTGCTTTGTGATTGCTACAGTGGTCTTGTATTGGATATTATTGTGTACACTGGAAGTAATACATTGAAAGATACCAGGAAGTTACTGGGTATCTCTGGTGATGTGGTTAGAACAATGATGGAACCATATCTTGGAAAGGGGCATATATTATATACTGATAACTGGTACACAAGCCCCTCCCTCAGTGATTTTTTGCGAGTGAACTTGACAGATGTGTGTGGTACAGTGCGTGCAAATCGTAAGCATATGCCTAGGTTCAGTGCAGGCACTCGTAGAGGTGAGGTGCAGGCGTTTGCTGCCAATGATATCATGGCATTTCGGTGGCATGACAAACGAGATGTCACACTGTTGTCATCAATTCACCCTAATGAAATGGCAGACAGTGGCAGGGTGAATAGAGAGACCGATGAACCCATTCTAAAACCTGCAGCTGTGATGGACTACACTCTCAATATGTGTTCAGTGGACAAATGTGACATGCAGATTGGGTTTGCTGATTGTGTTAGAAAGAGTTATAAGTGGTACATAAAACTCTATTTTCACATTCTGGACATTTCCATGCTCAATGCTTATAATGTTTATAAGTTGAAGACCAGAAACAAACCACCATATGGCGAATTTTGTTTGTCTGTTATCAGGCAAATAATCACCAAGTACCAAGAAACACCACCTGCAATAGAAAACCACCCACGAAATTACCAACAACTACCCTCTCGTCTGAGGCTTGGTGGTGAACACTTCCTAACAAAACTGCCTGCTACTGCTTGCAAGAAAAAGGCTCAGAAGAGGTGTTATGTCTGTGCACATACAAAAAGACGCCCACAGCAACGCAAAGACACTCGTTTTATGTGTGTGGAATGTGAAACACCATTGTGCATGGAACCATGTTTCAGAGACTTCCACAGGCTGCAGAACTTCTAGAAACATCTGCAGTGACTCAATATGTGTATATATATGATTGAACAATAGTTATAAACATAATTGTACATTGTAGTAAATATGTTTTGTAAACAAACTAGTGATAACAAACTTTGTGGCATTATTTTATAAGAAATAGCGAGTGAATATTTGAAAAACAGCACTTATATTGGTCTCACAGTCCATAAAAGTTATTTGAAAAAAAAAAAAAAAATTAAATTTCATAACAAAATAACTTAAAAAAAAAAAAAAAAAAACGATTACCGGCCAACCGGAAGTCGCCGATGTTGCTGTCACCGGATCATTTTGGGTCAACTTGAATCCTCCATATCTCCATAAGTATTGATCGCAAAAATTTTTTGTTTAGCTATGTCTTAGATTCAGAAAAAAAACTATCATTTCATAAGAAAAAATAATTTTTTTTTTCCGAATATTTTTCGACCCCAGGAACACTTTCCTCAGAAGGCCTGTCGACCCCCAAAGGGTTAAAGGAGGGGTCTGGGATAGTGACAGCTGGGAGGGACAATTCTCAGCTGTCGTATCTGAGCTCCTCTGCAAAGACAGTGATTATGTATGAGTGTGGTGAAAGTGTTGAATGATGATGAAAGTATTTTCTTTTTGGGGATTTTCTTTCTTTTTGGGTCACCCTGCCTCGGTGGGAGACGGCCGACTTGTTGAAAAAAAAAAAAATGCAAAAATGTTGTATGTTAGTAATGTTCTATTATATATTTACAAATGTGCAGTGACTGGACATTTTCCTATAGGTGGATGATGAAGCGCTTTGTGTTGGAAACTGCTGCGTCAGTGTGCCTTGAGACCAACACTCACTCACTCTGAGCTAGTGCCTCCTTTCACCAACCACTTACTGACCATATGGTACAGGGTACCATACAGTACAGGGTACCATACAGTACAGGGTACCATACGGTACAGGGTAACATACAGTACAGGGTACCATACGGTACAGGGTACCATACAGTACAGGGTACCATACGATACAGGGTACCATATAGTACAGATACAAGGATCCCTTTGGAAATAAGTCACCCTGACTTTTTTGGGTTATCCTAGGAGCTTTCCACATAAGCTGCTATGTATGATAATCTATGTACGTAACTGTATTTGTGTACACCTGAATAAACTTACTCAAGTGCATGTGGAGCCGTAAGTTTATTCAGGTATACACAAATACAGTTACATATATTTATCATACATAGCAGCATATGTTTGGAGAACCTAGGATAACCCAAAAAAGCCAGACTTATTTCCAATAGGGTCCCTGTACCCTGTACCGTATGGTATAATGTACCATATGGTACATTGTACCGTATGGTACCATTGCACCATATACCACTGAATGATATGGTACCATTGTACCATATGGTACAATGTACCATATGGTTCAAAACCATAGAATTCCTCTTCAGATCAACTTCCATCAGTCTTAGAACTATAACTTGAGAAGAGGCGAGTCAGAATTCGCCCGGGAAGTAAGAGCTTCCTTGCCGCCAGGCATGGTGAACAAAGCTACTTAGCCGGCATTCCCACAATGCCATGCGGGCTCCCAGATTTTTTGTATAGTGCGCACACTGACCACACAGACCCATTCTCTTAGATGTAGGCCTATCAGCCTTCTCATGCTAAATTTGAGGCCGCTAGAATTTAGGCATAGTACTACGATTTGGACCCAGAACTCAAAGCCGTAGAACTACGGCACGGACCCTGAAAGGGTTAATTGATTATACTACTGCCCCCATGTTGATATTAGCTAGAGAATGTTCTCTCCGACCCTTGGAGTTAATGCAAAATGAAGCTCTCAGAATTGTTCTTGGCTGTCCCAAATCTACAAAGGTTCTTAATATGAGGAAGGAGCTTGGTATTTCTAGTATCAGTGATAGGACTATTGAGATTAACGCTGTACTCGGTATTAGAATTTTAAGAAATGAACCATACACTGTCACTATGAATCTTACTAAATGTCCAGAAGTAAATACACACAGATCTAAATGGATTGTGAAAACATGCAATTATATTAAGTTTTATAACTTGCATGAATTGTATCACTGTAGACAACAAGAGCATTTCACCCCTCCATGGAAGATGTGTTCATTTAATATCACATACCTGCAAGCCCCTCCCAAGAAGCTCATTGCTAGTAATCCCTTCCTTAAATCACTTGTTAATGCAACTGTTCAAGAAGAAATTTCTCGCCTAGCTGGTAGTAATAAGCTATCACAAGTTATATACACTGATGGATCTAAACAGGAGTCTTCTGGCAGGGCTGCATCTGCTCTTGTTGTCACCTCCCTAGTTAAGAATAATAATACATTTGATGAACTAGGCATAAGAATTAACAACTGGACATCTACACTGCAAACTGAATTGTTTGCAATCCTAATGGTGCTAAAGCTAACTTATGACACTGAGCTTGACTCTATCATCATTACTGATTCTATGTCATCACTGAAGGCTCTTGACTCATATAATGACTCCAACAATATGCTCATTGGAGAAGCCAGGTATAGATACTCAAAAATCTGGGAAAAAGGAATTAATGTACAATTGCTGTGGATCCCATCACACATTGGATTACTCCTTCATGATAAAGTTGATATGTTAGCGAAGAAGAGTACCCTGAAGGAGAATGTAGAATAAAACTTTGATATAGTATCTGTGTCTAGCATTAGGAATAATATTAGGAGAGAAGTAAATAATGAAAATGAATGTTATAGGAATGCACTTAGAAGTCTGAGTATATCTATAACCCACTATGATAACATGAATGAAGATAAGTATGTTTATGGAGCAACTTGAAATGTGAACAGACTGACTGATGTTGTAGTGGCCACGCTTAGGCTTGGTTACAAGTACTTCTGGCAGTTTGAGAGACACACAGATGATCAAACTAAATGCAAATTATGTGGTCAGGCCTATGGTCACTGTCTTGAACACTATGTGCTTAATTGTCTACTTATTGAGGAATATAGAAATATATAGTATAATAACCTATGTGATATGTCAAGATATCTTATTAATGAAAATAAGATACCAGATATACTAAGCAAATTTCCTAAATTTGCTTGTAACAGAAAAGTGAACTAGATATGAAGATATAAATCCAAATGTACACCTGTTAACCCTTTTGGGGCCTAGTTCCTAGGCCTTTAGTGTATCCATATGCTCTTGCGCTACCGTCCACAGGATGGACATGGGGTGCACAATAAACTAGCCACTTCAGTGGCAAAATCTAATCTACTTGAAAGTACTTGATATGTGCTCTCTAAAACATGACCTGTAGCTCAATTGCTAGCACACTCAGCTCACACACTGAGGTCTATGGTCCAATCCCGGTACAGGTGGAAACATTAAGATGTGTTTCCTGAAGACACCTGCTATCCATGTTCACCTAGCAGTAAATTAAGTACCTGGGTGTTAGTCAACTGGTGTGGGTTGCATCCTGGGGGACAAAACTTACCTAATTTTAATTTGCAGGAAATGCTCTGCATAACCAGGGGCTTTCTATACAATGTGTCATTGATGACAGCTATGGTCTGTATAAGTTGTATCATGTACTTGTAGAAATAAAGATTATTATTATTATTATTATTATTATTATTATACCTGTACATTACAATAACAACCTTCTGGAGTGAGAGCAATATGAGGTAGTGTCAAAAAAAAAAAAACAGTGAAAATTAGGGATGCCTTAGGCACAATTAGAGATCACTGTCAACATCAGTTGACAGTATTCAGCCAGCAGATTTAAGAAACAAAGGTAGGTTTCAACAAAAAACTAGATCAATGCATGCTGAAAGTGCCTGATTAGCCAGACACTTTCAGCATGGGCTTGCGGATAGGCTAGGTGAGCTTGATGGTCACTAGCACTAATAGCCTGGATGAACAAGCAATCAACAAGGAAGCCTGAGCCTGGACTGTATGGGTAGAGGAACCTTCAAAGCTACTCACAAGTAAGTAAAAATCTGTTAATTAATACGCTCTTTTAAAGACTCACCTCTCTCATCAATATTCAGCCTACTGGCTACTATGGACATCAATTTTTGTACAGCTGTTGTGTTTGGAGAAAATGCTAGTGGCCAAAAAGTATCTGATCCTAAAAAGGAACAAAAATGATTAGAGATACTGTATAGGCAATTTTAGTGTTACAGTAACAATATAATAAAAACATATAGTATACAGGGTATACAACTAACAATTTATCAACAGTATCATAACTTACCCCAAAAATCAAAAAAATCTAAGAACCTTTTTCTTCTGTATTTTGATTTTTTTAATTTTTCTAAATAGTATGTTCTGTACTGAGGATGACTTGATAAAGAGGGCTTATGTAGCTCCGACCGGTAAGGCAGATCACTTGGTTTCAAGACAGGTGTTGACCTTCTACGACGTTCTAATGAATCACCAAATATTTGCTCTGCTAAGCCATCAAAAAACCCACCACCATCATTTGGCCTGAAAAAAAAATAAGGAATGAGAATGTGAAACATTAAGATGTCAATAAAGTCAAAACAGATGTTCAACTAGAGTACAGCACCTGTCAAGTGCTGCACCTTGAAGGTACTGCACCTGACAATTGCTGCACCTGGCAATTGCTGCATCAGGCAGGTACTGCACCTGGCAAGTGCTGCCCCTGGCAAGTGCTGTACCTGGTAGGTACTGCACCTGGTAAGTGCTGCCCCTGGCAAGTGCTGCCCCTGGCAAGTGCTGCCCCTGGCAAGTGCTCCACCTGGCAAGTGCTGCACCTGGCAGGTACTGCACCTGGCAGGTACTACTGCTGGTAAGTGCTGCCCCTGGCAAGTGCTGCACCAGGCAAGTGCTGCACCTGGCAAGTGCTGTGCCTGGCAAGTGCTGCACCTGCCAGGTACTGCACCTGGGAAGTGATAGTTTAATATCTTTATTATGCACACCATACCCATCCTGTGGGTGGTAGTCAAAAAGATTAGAGGTATACATAATGGGTCCAGGGACTGCACTGCAAAGTTCTGATAGCTGAACAAGTTACAAAGGTAATTTATCATTCAAACGTCAACACCTGATTACAAATAAAATAAGTTATTAATGCAAATATTAGCTTTATTGCACCTGGCAATTGCTGCACCAGGAAAATACAAATACAAATATTTATTTCTTCGCAATTTTACATAGAAGTTTACATAGAAGTGCAAGGAGAGCCACTGACATGCCATGGCATTAAGGGCAGCTTAATCTAATGGCTTATAGACTACAGTGGTCCCTCGGTTTTCGTGCATCTCCAAACTCGAACATTTATGTAAGTGTATTTTCGTAAGTGCTGTTGCAAGTGTATTTTTGGGGGTCTGAAATAGACTAACCTACGTGACATTATTTCTTAAGGAAGTAAATTCGTTCGGTAATGGCACTTGAGCAGCATTCTGGAACGAATTTTCGGCGAAAACCGAGGGACCACTGTATATACATAATATTGGAGAAATAGATTGAGTTTGACTTGTTTAAATATTGTTCAGATTACAATATGATGATATTACATTGGGCAAATTACAATATGGTGATACTACATTGTAACAAGTGTTTAGTAGAATGGTTGTTAATAGTAAAAATTGAAATTATCTTATAGGAAAATAACACACAGCAACTGCCCAGAGTGATACTGCCAAGTGAGTGTGAAACACATCCTCCTCATTTACACCTACACTGACCCAAATGACTGTAAACATAAAATTCCAAATACAGTGGTACCTCGACTTACGATATTTTTTCATTCCAGAATGCTGTTCAAGTGTCATTACCAAACGAATTTATCTCCTTAAGAAATGTTGTAAAATAGACTAGTCCTTTTAGACCCCCAAAATTACACTTACAAAAGCATTTAAAAAAATAAACTTACATACAAGGGTGAGTTTGGGGACCATCGTAAGTCGAGGTACCACTGTATAGCTATTGTCTAATAAATCTCAAGCTAGTCCTAAGTTTTCCTGAGATACTCCAATATAGGAGCTTTAATAGAAACTGTGTATCATGCCAAGACAAAACCATTCTCATTACTAATTTTACAAATTGTTATATTCTATTTAATCACTTGTAATTTGTAATATAGAGTAAGAATTATTATTAGTCTGCCCGAAATGCCTAGGCATGCTAGGGGCCTTCTTTGTAATTATTGTTTTATAATATGTAAACCACACATTGTAATCTTTACAGAAAAATAAATATTTGAATTTGAATGGTGCACCTGGCAATTGCTGCACCAGGAAAATGGTGCAAGTGGTGCACCTGACAAGTGCTGCACCTGGCAAGTGTTGCACCTGGCAAATGCTGCACCTGACAAGTGCTGCACCTAGCAAGTGTTGCACCTGACAAGTGCTGTTCATACATCTGGGATGAAGGAATGTATGCTTAGGTACCAAAGGCAGACAGGTGACAGGCTGAACTTTCCCGGAAGATGAGTATAAAAATGTAAATCTTACAATGCAATAACAGGTAAATGGAAGCCCACATTAAACTTAGCATTTAATAATAATATCTTTATTTTCTACAAGTACATGTACAAGGTATTGCGTCCCCAGAATGGGCCCCAATGTATATACAGTGGACCCCCGAGTTTCGTAAAAACTTCACTCCTGAAGTCTGCTCAAGTGCCATTACCGAACGAATTTACCCCCTTAAGAAAAAATGTCACGTAGGTTAGTCTATTTCAGACCCCCAAAAATACTTTTCCACAAGCACTTACAATATTATACTTACATAAATGTACGATTTCCGGGGTTTACGAAACTCGGGGGTCCACTGTACCTGTATGATATATTTTATGTATATTTCCATTTTCTATAATTTTATATTGCTGATATTCTCGATAATAGCTAAATCGTTAATATCTTGCTTTATAATATTATTTGACATTATTTGACTTAGCTTTTGTTATAGGTAGGTTGTAACACTATATATTATGCTCATGTTTGTAGTAGCTGCCTTGGAGTTGGCAAACTACCGTTTATGACACTACGCTAGTTATACTGCCGGCGTCTAGTTGCTGGGAGGAGTCACGTGATTCCACCTGAGGTGGGTAACTGCTGCTCCTTCCTCGAGAGCACTACGCAGCTGGACATCGTAGAGTCAACACCTCTCTCCTGTCTCTGCTTGTTTTCTCACCATTTAGACTCTGTTTGGGTAGAGTATGTATTCGGTGGCGAGATGAAACATACTTCTCAGGACTCTGTGTAACTCTGTTCACAGAGGATAGACTAGACAGTGATTTTCGACGTTTTTCTGGGTTGTGTGTCACATTGACACTCTGAGATAACTCAAGTCTCTAGCTACAGCTCCTGACCTAATTCGATAAAGCATCTGTGCACCGCCACAGTTTGGGATTGTTTATGCTGAACCTAGCTTCAGTAGAAAGGGAGTTTTGTGACTGTTTTGGAGGATCTATTGATGGTCCCCAGTTAGGGTCGATTTTCTATCTCCAGGTTCCTGACGCTGTGTTGCTGTTACTTGTTATATTGCTGTTCTGCGAATTGGTCATTTTACTGGTCAATCAAGCTGTTCTGATTGTCAGTTTGTTAGAAAAGCTAGCTTATGAGAAGTTCAGTCTGACACTGGTTGAGTCGAGTCTTAAGTTACCTGGAGATCACTCATACACACATATATTCTTATTTGCATATAACTGTATTATTGTAATTATTGACATTGTACCTGATGGTACTTTAGAGTCATTTGGATATATGTGCCCTCAGCACAGCATTATTGTATATGAGAGCAGTGTAGGAGCTAACCTCCTAATTAACCTCCTAATGCATTACTTAATGAACATCCTGATCATATGTACATTTATTTACTTTGAAACCCTAGACACTAACTTTGTTAATAAACATATTAAATCTTATGCTTTGGTTAGTACCCTACCGGTTGTAATCCTCATGGAGACTATTGAATATATCGGATAACTGGACCA
This sequence comes from Cherax destructor, assembly GCA_009830355.1. Taxonomy (NCBI): domain Eukaryota; kingdom Metazoa; phylum Arthropoda; class Malacostraca; order Decapoda; family Parastacidae; genus Cherax; species Cherax destructor. The sequence continues at coordinate 16,516 of WNWK01026087.1, forward strand.
GGATACTGACTTTGTTGCAAAAGCCCAGTAACAGGCTGGATGCTAGAAGGGCTATCCTTTCTAGTGTTCACTGGAGATGTCTATTACTAATAGATATCGTGTCATTTTGTAACACAAGGTATACAGTCCTAGCTGACATCAATGACATACTACTGTATAGAAAGCCCCTTGTCATGCTGAGCATTTCGGGCAAATTAGGTCAGTTTTGTCCCAGGATGCGACTCACACTAGTCGACTAATACCCAGGTACCCATTTTAAACTGATGGGTGAACAGGGATAGGGACAGCAGGTGTCTTATGGAAACACGTCCCTAATGTTTTCCAGCCATACCGGAGGAGATTCGATCTCCGGACCTCAGAGTGTGAGCCGAGTGCACTAGCAATTGAGCTACGGGACACCGTAGGGAAGATTTAATTTAAATGCATTCAAAAGTGAAGTGTATAACATAATATACTAAATGATTTCTTCTCTACTGAAGGTTCAAGTCCAGCTAGCAAAATTTTATGTTTCAATTCCAAGTGAGTGACTACCTTACTGGAAGTTTTCCAAATTCTCTGTATCTAGCTCCAACTAATCTACTAAGGCCACTTTGATAATAAATTCACTGAAAAACAAGGTAGGAAACTTGGTTAATTTACTGCCACTAATGTACTATAAAGCAGCTCATGTGCTATCACCCATCAAGGTGGCCCATGGGTTGGTAGGCAACGTTCTTGTTTCACACGCTGAGTGTCTGTGGTTCGATCCTTGGCATGGGTGGAAACATTGGGCATGTTTCCTTACACCTGATGTCCTGGTCCCTTAGCAAGCAAGTAGGTACCTGGATGTTAGTTAAATGGTGTGGGTCACATCCTGTGGGAAAAGACTGAGGACCCCATTGGAAATAAGACAGACAGTCTTCGATGATGCACTGAATTTCTTGGGCTATCCTGGGTAGCGTAGGTGAGGTAGGGGTAGATCAGTGAATAGTATAGTGTAAGTAGTGCTGTTTGTGGTACATATTAATGTACCTTTGAGAGGATGCCAACTGTTTTAGTTTCCTTTATTGTTATGTGCTGGATATAGGTGTTGAATTTCAGGTTGCTGTCAAGGTGTAGACAAAGGAATTTTCCCTCATTATGTTTAGCAATAAGGATGTTGTTAAGCATAATGTTTAGTTGGACCTCACTTGCTCTACTCCCAAACATAATGTAGAAGGTTTTGGCTATATTAAGTGTAAGTTTATTGACAGTCATCCAGGTTGCTATTTTTTTATATCTTTATTTCTACAAATACTACATGTACAAGGTATACAGGCCTAGCTAACATCAATGACATACTACTACAGTGGACCCTCGATTTTCGTTCACCTCCAAACTCGAACAATTACAGTGGACCCCCGAGTTTCGTAAAAACTTCACTCCTGAAGTCTGCTCAAGCGCTATTACTGAACGAATTTACTCCCTTAAGGAAAAATGTCACGTAGGTTAGTCTATTTCAGACCCCCAAAAATACACTTCCACAAGCACTTACAATATTATACTTACATAAATGTACGATTTCCGGGGTTTACGAAACTCGGGGGTCCACTGTATGTAAGTGTATTTTCGTAAGTGCTTTTGTAAGTGTATTTTTGGGGGTCTGAAATGACTAATCTAATTTACATTTGTCCTTATGGGAACAAATTCGTTCGGTAACGGCACTCAAACAGCATTCTGGAACAAATTTTCAACGAAAACCGAGGGTCCACTGTACAGTGGTCCCTTGGTTTTCGCCGAAAATTCGTTCCAGAATGCTGCTCAAGTGCCATTACCGAACGAATTTACTTCCTTAAGAAATAATGTCACGTAGGTTAGTCTATTTCAGACCCCCAAAAATACACTTGCAACAGCACTTACGAAACTACACTTACATAAATGTTCGAGTTTGGAGATGCACGAAAACCGAGGGACCACTGTATATGGAAAGCAGATTGTTTTGCAGAGCATTTGGGGAAAATTAGGTCAATTTTGTTCCAGGATGCAACCCACACCAGTCGACTAACACCCAGGTACCCATTATACTGATGGGTGAACATAGACAACCAGTGTAAAGAAACACGCCCAATGTTTCCACCATTTGCCGGGATCGAACTCGGACCCTCAGCATGGGAAGCGAGAGCTTTTGCCATCAGGCCACGGGCCACTGTGAGCTCTTCGTTAACAATAGTGTTGAGTGAGGCTAGATTAGGGTGGGATATGACAAAAGTCATCTCCCACTCTAATGCTTCCCTGTGGTACACCAGTGTCCAGGGGACTTGTTGAAGAGGTTGTGTCCTTGGTAGAGATGTATTGCTTTCTATTAGTAAGGTAAGACTTGATATATGCAAGTGAATGGCCTCTTATACCATAATGATCAAGCTTGAGGAGTAGGATGCTGTGGTCTACTGTATCAAAAGTTTTCTTAAGGTCGATAAAGAGTCCAAGCGGGTATTCATTTTTTTCAAATGCAGTGTAAAGTAGGTCTAGCATTTTTATTATTGTGTCATTTGTGCTTCTGTTTCTCCTGAACCCAAACTGGCAGGGGTTGAGGATGCTTTGTGATGTTATGAAGGAGTATAACTTTTTGTGCATGAGCTTCTCGAAGGTTTTGGAAAGTATAGGGAAGTTTGATATTGGCCTAAAGTTGTTTACATCTGTTGGGTCACCATCTTTGTGTATTGGAGAAATCCTTGCTATCTGAGTGATAACGGGAAAGTGTTGGTTTCTAGTGATTTGTTTGCGGATAACACAACTTTCATCATCTTCCACTCAAATCCAAACTCTCTCAACAACACTTTTAATGAGGTCCTAATAAAGATATCACTCCTAATATTGACAAGACCTTCTATATGATGTCTTGGAACAAAGCTTCAAATGTCCAAGTAAATACAGTGGTACCTCGGTTAACGATATTTTTTCGTTCCAGAATGCTGTTCAAGTGCCATTACCAAACGAATTTATCCCCATAAGGAATAATGTAAAATAGACTTGTCCTTTTAGACCCCCAAAAATACACTTACAAAAGCATTTAAAAAAATAAACTTACATAAAAGGATGAGTTTGGGGACCATCGTTAACCGAGGTACCACTGTATAATGATTAACAGTTCTCCTATTGCAAGACAAACTGAGGAAAAATTCTTAGGTCTGTACCTAGACTGCAACTTAAGGTTCAATATCCACAGCCAGCACGTAAAGAAGATATCCAAAACAGAAGGCATTCTCTCTAAAATACATTACTATGTATGTACTATTATCTGTCTAGTTTTAAGTTGTTTCTATGTATCAGGATTAGTCTGCTCGAAATGCCCCGGCATGATAGTGGCTTTCTTCGTACCTAGCAAACCAATATGTGTATTGTAATTACACACTGTAACCTTTACAAAGAAATAAACCTTTACTTTACTTACTTTACCCCAAACTCTCTTTGTACTATTCTCTAATCTATCATTACTTCACCTTTAGTATTTGTTTCTGGAAACCTATTACAGTAAATCACCTGAAACCAATAATAACTTAACAAAAAGCAACTTTGTGAATGATTACCCAATCCAGTATCAGACAACACACTCCCCATTTTTTCAAAAGTTTAAACTTAATCAATATACAAAACATTCACCCATACTACTGTACATATTATATACACAGAACAATCTAGTATAAACCCTTCTCTGAAACCAGTGACGGTTCATGTACAATGCGGAACTGCAGCACCCCCTATTTTCACTCGATATTATCGATAACATTCAACATAATGAGTCTTTTTTTTTTTTAATTCTTGCTTTATACTTGTACATTATACAATCCTTAAGCTTAATGTCAGTAGCCATCCCCTAGTACATGAAAAAATTACAAAAATCCTTGTATGGAACTGTGCGCTTCACAGTTCCAGCAACTCGGTGTTTGGCTGTTGTGCGCATGTGCACATGTCTGAGATAAGACACTGCTTGCTAGGTAGAGAGAGCACTGTCTCTGACGCAGTGCCGACCCTGTTGTGCAAGTGTAAGGTAGTGTTTCTTTTTGACTCACTGACATGTGTTGTGCTTAAAAACCATGTACAGTGGTCACTCGGTTTTCGCCGAAATTTCGTCCCAGAATGCTGCTCAAGTGCCATTACCGAACGAATTTACTTCCTTAAGAAATAATGTCATGTAGGTTAGTCTATTTCAGACCACCAAAAAAAAATACACTTGCAACAGCACTTACGAAAATACATTTACATAAATGTTCGAGTTTGGAGATGCACGAAAACCGAGGGACCACTGTACCAGTGTTTTCAACACTGAAAAGAATAAAAACTTTTCTAAGGAGCACTATGAATCCTGAAAGACTAAACACACTTGCAGTGCTTCAATGGAGAAAAATTTCCTCAACACTCATCAAGAGATCTAGGAGAAAATTATTAATCTTTTGCACAAAGTAGAATACAGTGGACCCTCGGTTAACGAAAGGTTTAGTTAACGAAAAAATTGGTTACCGAAAGCTTTTTTCGCAATCGGATAGCGAAAAAAGCTCGGTTAGCGAAATGTATTAGACGTGTCCGCCTGCTCCGCGAATGGCCTGCGCAAGACGCCAGTGTAGCGTTGTTTACCATTGAGAGAACATTACCCAGCGCGCTCTTTCAAACATTCACAATACATTTGGTGTCTTTTTTGGTTGTTTAGTGATTGTCATTGTGAAATAAGTCACCATGGGTCCAAAGAAGCTTCCTAGTGGCACCCCAGTGGTAAAGAGAGTGAGGAACACCATCGAACTGAAGAAGGAGATTGTTGAAAAATATGAGAGTGGCGTACGTCTGAGTGATCTTGCCAGGATGTACAAGAAAAGTGCATCTACTATCGGCACTATCCTGGCAAAGAGAAATGAGATCAAGGAAGCTAATGTTGCAAAAGGGGTTAATTTGTTAACGAAACAAAGATCGAAAACAGTGGATGATGTTGAGAAGTTACTGATGGTGTGGATCAATGAAAAACAGATAGCGGGTGATAGTATTTCCATGGCGATAATTTGTGAAAAGGCAAGGAAGTTGCACGCAGATCTTGTCAAGACAATGCCTGCAACCAGTGGTGAGGAGTGATTTTAAAGCCAGCAAAGGCTGGTTTGAGAGGTTTAAGAAACGTAGTGGCATACACAGTGTTGTGAGGCATGGTGAGGCAGCCAGCTCAGACAAACGTGCAGCTGAAAAATTTGTGAGTGAATTTAAGGGGTTCGTAGAGGCTGAAGAATTCCTCCCCCAACAAGTGTTTAATTGTGATGAAACAGGCCTGTTTTGGAAGAAAATGCCCAACAGGACCTTCATTACTCAGGAGGAAAAGGCACAGCCAGGACACAAGCCTATGAAAGACAGGCTAACTCTTATGATGTGTGCCAATGCCAGTGGTGATTTTAAAGTGAAGCCTTTACTGGTGTATCACTCAGAAAACCCCAGACCCTTCAAGAAACACAGTGTTGACAAGAATAATTTGTGTGTGCATTGGAAGGCTAACACCAAGGCATGGGTCACTATGGAGAATTTCAAGGAATGGTTGACTGGAGTGTTTGGCCCTAGTGTGAAGAAATACCTCCTAGAAAAGAAATTGGGACTCAAGTGCCTCCTGGTACTGGACAATGCTCCTGCTCATCCTCACAACTTGGAAAAGTTGTTACCTGATGAGTTCAGTTTCATCACAGTGAAGTTCTTGCCTCCTAACACCACTCTCATCCAGCCCATGGACCAGCAGGTCATTGGAAACTTCAAGAAACTGTACACCAAAGCAGTGTTTCAGAGGTGCTTTAATATGACCAATGACTCTGCATTGACCCTAAGAGAGTTCTGGAAAGATCACTTCAATATCGTGCATTGCTTAGGCCTTATAGGTAAGGCTTGGGAGGGAGTGACTTCCAGGACTTTGAACTCTGCTTGGAGACCACTGTGCCGGATTGTGTTGAAAAGAGGTTGCTTCTGTTTGGCTTGTCCTAGTATGTGTCTCATGCCAACCAACACCCAAAGGACCTACATACTCATTCATTCCGTCTGTAAAGAACCCTGGTTTTATGAAAGTTAAGCTCGTTTCCCTTCTTCACGGAATTAGACGTAGTAATGACTGTACAGTGAAGTCTTGGTAATCGACCGGAAATTCGATCGCCCAACGCGGGCCATACAGGAGGTTGTTGCGACATTTGGTGCGATACCAAGTCGCAGCAAGCACCTGTTTTCGATCATTGACCGACCTCTTTCGACACACCCATAACGTATACACATAATCGGTCACGACGATGTACCCTACTCCTCTTTGTACGGTTTTCGGACCCCCCTCCCCACGTCGAGACTTAGCGCTCTAAGACTTTGAATGCCGCGACCTCCTACAACACGCATAACTCTACCGAGCTATTCTCGTATAGACTGCAAGCATTCACAAAAGTACAAACAATGATAAACATCGCCTATCTCGCCACAAACGTGACATCCCTTGCCTTCTAACGTGCGTCGATTATATAACACCTCCGCAGATGGTAAGATGTTATGCAAAAACGTATAAAACACTTGAGGGAGGATTCATAAGCTGTCGAAACGTCGCCAAATATCCGACCACGCGTATACCGGATAAAGGCAATGCATGGGAGGAACGACCGATTTTACTATTCCCCGTATGAGGACACTCACGCGTTTCTTTTCCGGCTTTCATGCATAAATTAGGCGACGAAGAATAGTAATCCCGATTCGTCGTTCATTACCGCAGTACCATCTACAAACATATTAATGCAGTGCTGTAAGGGACACCGACTCATTCGCCATTGCTGTCAGATACGCATGTTTAATGAACATCCCTATTGCAAGTACACGTAAATCTATCACTCCGAGACCTCCGGATCTCACCGGTAAACATACTACGTCCCATTGCAATCAATTACAACTACTACCCCACACAAAACGATATACTCTGGTTAATAACCGTTGTACATCAACTCGCAGTATTGGAAAGTTGCATGCAACATGCCACACTTTAGCATAGAGCAACATGTTTGTAACTATTACACGTTGATGTAATGTTAATCCGTTGGCCCTCAGAGCCGACATACGACGGATGACATTATCGGATGACATTATCTACTACGATGGACGAGTTATACTTTTGAGACTCTACCAGACTTTGTTTATATGTAATCCCACAGATCTTTAACTGAGTTACTCTGTTCCAGACCCATCTCTGGGTCTCGCCTTCAGCGACTGGCTGACCTAGAATTAAAACGCCCATTTTATGCTGGCTACACCGCATGCCTGACACCGGTCCGAACGCACTAACCGTCTCTTGAACACTGCACATTTCACTAAATCTCTTTAGTATTACTGTCGTGTCGTCAACATATCCTATGATACTAACCGTCTCCTGGGTACTCAATCCGTCATGCGGTATTCTATTTATACTAACAATGGCTCTATAAAAGGGATCTTGCAGTAGACCGAAGAACAATTGAGACATCGGGCATCCTTGACGGATGCCTCGTCCGACTGCTATGCTTTGACCTAGACGGCCATTAAGTTGAACACGCATACATGCTCCATCATATAAGGAATGCGCCCAATAACTATCTTTCGCCCAAAACCCTGCTATTTCATGAATGCCCATAATGTTTCACGTTCTACAGTATCGTATGCTGCTTGTCAATCGACTGCTATAAGAACCCCTCCTTGTTCACGTTCCTGACATTCATGTATATGAGTAGCAATAATACTATGTCCATAATTCATCGACTTTCCAGGGATCCCACGCTGCCCTGGATGTATTATTTTATCAATCACCTCCTTTACACGATTTCCTAAGATCTTCGCGAAGATCTTATAGTCGCTACATAACAGAGTAATCATTCAATAATCTGTAATGTATGAGGAAGTCTCCTTTTTCGGAACTAAAACAACGACCCCCGTTTTCTGTTGCAAACCTAACTCACTACGTTCTTTCATTTCATTGAAAAGTGTTACTAGAAAGTCCTTAAGTATATCCCAATATTCCAAATAAAACTCGCTGGGGATTCCGTCTATCCCAGGAGATTTACCTACATTCGTTCTTTGTATGGCAGTCCAGATTTCGTCAGCTGTAATTAACCCATCTATCAATTCGCTATCATCATTTAAATTACACGGTATATGATTGCCGAATGACTCAACCGCCTGTCTACTGACACCTCTACTCAAAGTGTGCTTGCAAAAATACGCGTTGATATAAATTCCCATCCCCTCGGTACATTTTAATATACTATCCGCACGATACCCTTCCACGCCTTCTGATGTTTGCATACTCATGACAGACGTCACTCGCCTTCGGCTACTCTGTGTTCGCAAAACAAAAGCGGATGGACGGTTTCCCCACAGCGCTGCTTCGACTCCACTAGTAATTTTTGCTCCGTTAAAACGTTTGTCGTTTAATGAGCATAATGTACTTCTTAGTGCCTCAATCTCTGTCACTGGATAAGACGCTCTAGGAAGATAACACGCATCGAGTTGGCTTTGAATATATTTGATATAACCAGAACGCAAGTGATAATCTACTTTGCTCTGTTCAATGAAGAATTCGCGGACTATACTTTTCCCAGTGTCATCCCACCACTTAATTATATCATCGCCATCCTTACTGCTTCTCCACGGGCTTTCCCACACCTGCCTAAATACTTGTCTCACTTCCGCCTTCCGTAATAAAGACACGTTCATTTTCCAAAACCTTGGAAAAACTTTGGCAACCCCCCCCCCATGACAAGTCGGCTATTACCGCACGATGGTCTGTACATCTGACATCTGTATGATTGACATGCTTCACGGTCACTCCTCTCGACGTATATATACGATCAAGGCGCGCCGCATACCCACGCCGAACAAAAGTATGCGCCACGCCACCTACTACATCGCCGCCAAAATCAATGAGACTGACGTTACGTAACAGATCTCCTAATTCAGGTAATAAGACTCCCCTTCCTTGCGGTTCAACGTCCTTACATCGCACTACGCAGTTCCAGTCGCCACCGACGACAGTAATGACTGGTAGCGAACACAGATGGTAAACTAAGGAGTCACGGTGTTACAAAATGACACGATATCTATTAGTAATAGACATCTCCAGTGAACACTAGAAAGGATAGCCCTTCTAGCATCCAGCCTGTTACTGGGCTTTTGCAACAAAGTCAGTATCCTGGTCCAGTTATCCGATATATTCAATAGTCTCCAGGAGGATTACAACTGGTAGGGTGTCTAGGGTTTCAAAGTAAATAAATGTACATATGATCAGGATGTTCATTAAGTAATGCATTAGGAGGTTAATTAGGAGGCTAGCTCCTACACTGCTCTCATATACTATAAGGCTGTGCTGAGGGCACATATATCCAAATGACTCTGAAGTACCATCAGGTACAATGTCAGTAATTACAATAATGCAGATATAAGCAAATAAGAATGTAAGTGTGTATGAATGTGCTCCAGGTAACTCTTAAGACTCGACTCAACAAGTGTCCTACTGAACTTCTCATAAGCTAGCTTCTCTAACAAACTGACAATCAGAACAGCTTGATTAACCAGTAAAATGACCAATCTGCAGAACAGCAATATAACAAGCAACAGCAACAGCGTCAGGAACCAGGAGATAGAAAACCGACCATAACTGGGGACCATCAATAGATCCTCCAAAACAGTCACAAAACTCCCTTTCTACTGAATCTAGGTTCAGCATAAACAATCCCAAACTGTGACGGTGCACAGATGCCTTATCGAATTAGGTCAGGAGCTGCAGCTAGAGACCTGAGTTATCTCAGAGTGTCAGTGTGACACACAACCCAGAAAAACTTCGAAAATTACTGTCTAGTCTATCCTCTGTTAACAGAGTTACACAGAGTCCTGAGAAGTATGTTTCGTCTCACCACCGAATACATACTCTACCCAGAGTCTAAATGGCGAGAAAACAAGTAGAGACAGGAGAGAGGTGTTGACTCAACGATGTCCAGCTGCGTAGTGCTCTGAAGCAAGGAGAAGCAGCCACCCACCTCAGGTGGAGTCATGTGACTCCTCCCAGCAACTAGACGCCGGCAGTATAACAATTTATAATGGTACATCCTACCTATTACAAAAGCTAAGTCAAATAAGGTCAAATATAAGTCCAATAATAATATAAAGCACGATATTAACGATTTAGCTATTATCTAGAATATCAGCAATATAAAATTATAGAAAATGGAAATATACATAAAATATATCATAAACAGGTATATACATTGGAGCCCATTCTGGGGTCGCAATACAGGGTAAATCCGTAATTTTACCCGCGAATCGCTTTCGGCCGGCCCATATACGCCAATGAAACACACAGTTATAGTATCCCACTTCCCCTCTACACGATTAACCCTACCGTCAATTCCTACTTCCCATCTCAATACATGGAACAAGCTTAACTCTCGAATACAAACCACCACACTAAATCGAATCAGGGGTTACATAGGGATAGGCAGTGAGAGAATGAAAGAGAGAGATCAGTCTTTGTTTATGGGCTCCAGGAAGCTGAAGGGAAAACTTATGAAGCAAGAAGACAAGGGAAGAAAAACGCAATTGAAAACATTCACCTTTCAACCTTGGGGAATTCGTCCCATACACACTATAACCATCCACCTGCAATTTAGCAACCTCACGAAAATTGTGTTCTTGTATGAACACCACATCAGCGCCACACCTGCGCAAAAAACCTTCAGCAGCACGTCTTTTACCACTATCACACATTCCGTTAGCATTTAGAGTTACACACTTGAAGGCGGTTGTATATATGTCTCCTTATACACATTCGACACTGATACTTTCGCGTATAATATATTGCTTGTCTCTGCACTATGACATTGGCTAGGCGAGTCACCAATACCAGGATATGAATATGCACCAGATATGTCCTGTCCCGGTGTTTCAATCCATTGCTTCTTGCCGGGCCTTTGTCCGGGTGTGACGATATCGTCACTCCCTGCTGACACTGTGTTTCTCTTCCAGGACGTACTTTCTACTACAAGACTCGTGGGTGACGCCTCAGCATGAACGCTCACCGGCACCTCTATGATGGCTACCGGCATACCCACATCACTAATGTCTGGAGTCGGTGGCCCTACACTTAAATTTATGTCTGGAACACTACTCTCTACACTCGTTGTAGGTGATGCCTCAAGGCCTATATCCTGTACATGAAAGGCCACGTCGTCACTGGCCTCGTGAGCATCACCTTGGTTCAATTGCTGAGGATTTATTGGCCGTGTATACCCCGATGACGTTGGTAATGTCACACTTATTGAATCTT
>WNWK01026088.1:0-27801 GCA_009830355.1 Cherax destructor
GTGTGTATGTGTATGTGTGTGTGTGTGTGGAACAATATGTGTGTGGATTTATTGTGTGAAAAGTAGTGGTGAAATTGTGTTATGGTGTATGAGTGTGTATGTATGTATGTGTGTATGTGGGGACTGCGAGTAACACTTAGTCTACAGTGCTCCTCTACCTGGCCTGACCTGACACACCTGACCTACCAGTTAATGTATTCTATAATTCACCTGTCTGCTCGCCCTTTTCTACTAGAAATTATCAATTACTATTTGTTACCGAGTACTTGATATCCTATTCCTTATCTTACTATGAGAGTTGACCGTTCACAAACAGCTTAGCGGTTAGGTAATTGGAACTTACACCCGACTCCCCGAAAACCACGCATAGGTGAATACTTGCGATGCGATGCAGCTTGGCCAGCGTGTAGTATCCTGTAGATTGTCCAATTCGATGTGATGTTCTGGCGTATATCCACTTTCGTTTCTTGTCGATATATAACCTATTCACTGTATTTCTTTCACTTGTCACATATTTATTTCACTTTATTATCTAGGGTGACACACGTGGCAACGTCGCCTGGAGCACACTAGGCCCACTCTGACCCCGCCACCAAATATGTGTGTGTGTGTGTACTCACCTAATTGTGGTTGCAGGGGTCGAGACTCAGCTCCTGGCCCCGCCTCTTCACTGACCACTACTGGGTCCTTTCTCTCCCTGCTCCATGAGCTTTATCATACCTCGTCTTAAAGCTATGTATGGTTCCTGCCTCCAATACATCACTTGCTAGACTATTCCACTTCCTGACTACTCTATGGCTGAAGAAATACTTCCTAACATCCCTTTGACTCATCTGAGTCTTCAACTTCCAATTGTGACCCCTTGTTTCTGTGTCCCCTCTCTGGAACATCCTGTCACTATCCACCTTGTCTATTCCCCGCAGTATTTTGTATGTCGTTATCATGTCTTCCCTAACCCTCCTGTCCTCCAGTGTTGTCAGGCCGATTTCCCTTAACCTTTCTTCGTAGGACAATCCCGTTAGCTCTGGGACTAACCTTGTCGCAAACCTTTACACTTTCTCTAATTTCTTGACGTGCTTGACTAGGTACGGGTTCCAAACTGGCGCTGCGTATGTGTGTGTGCTCACCTAGTTGTGGTTGCAGGGGTCGAGTCATAGCTCCTGGCCCTGTGTGTGTGTGTGTAGGATGTGAATGCCTTCAAGGAGGGGAGATGGAGAAAAGGGGGGGTGGGAGGTTAGTTTCCTTGTTGGTGGTGGAGGGATCTTGTTCCGAGGGAGTGGAGGTGCTTGGTGGGGCGCTATGTGTGTGGGGGGCCCACCTACCCTGGGGGCCCACCCACCCTGGGGGCCCACCCACCCTTACTGGTTTATCGCTCACCCGTGATGAATCAAGTATTTGTACCATGGAAGATGAAACTGTGCAAACAGTTAATCAAAACATTGAAGGTTGATACAGCAGGAGCAACAAAAAATAGTACAGGGCGCACAGGCCGCCATAGTCCTGCTAGTGTTACCCAGATTGCCTACATTAAATTTACCAATGTTTGACGGAACCTTGACAGAGTACATTGCTTTCTGGGATCAGTTTAAATCCCAGATAGATGACAGGGATGATTTGTCGGATGCCACCAAATTACAGTATTTACGTAATTTAATGCTGGACTTGATCCAGCATTACCAAACCACTGATATTAATTATCAACATGCCAAGGATCAACTAAAGGATGCATTTGGCAACACAGAGGAGATAAAGATAGCTATATTTTATCGATTGACCGATCTTGAAGTTTGCCGTCATGACCGTCAGAGCTTAGAGAAGTTCTGAATCGAAGTTATGAGCTTGACAAATAGTCTCAAAGATTTACATGATTGGGGTAGATCAGAATGGATGGTCAGTCAGACGATTCAGAGGAAACTAGCTAGCATTACAGTACATGAGTTACATTTGATGTATAGGACTAACCGGTTTACAATACAACAAATTATTGAGGGGTTGGGAGATCTCGTTTCTCATTTGAGCATAGGTGAGAGAGAAGAGTCACCACCATCATCACATAAACAAACAGTTAGTTACTCAGAAAACTCGGGAGATCAATTTAAAGCTCATAAAGCTAACGCTGAGGTGTACTATGGCAAAGAAGTGTTTAAGACAAGGACCTCTAAGCAGACCTTCAGAGACACTCGTACCAGAATATGCGTGTTCTGCGAAGGCGAACACACTAGCACGAGTTGCTCTCAGTATACAACACTGAGCAGTAGGCGGCAGAGACTAAAGGAGCTGCAGCTATACTTAAGGTGTTGTGGGGGACATGAGGCAGAAGATTGCCAGTCACATCTTTCAGAGTGCTATAACTGCCGGAAAGGTAAGCACCATACTGCACTATGTCCCAATAATTTAAGGGAGCACCCAGGCTAGTAGGGACATTTCTCCAGTAGAGATAGAAAGAGAGTCCGAGCCTGAAGTGGTAGCCAGCGTGATTAGTGTGGGCAAAGTCTCTAATCTGAGTCAGAATCACGGAGTTGCTGCCCTACCTACAGTCATGGCAGGGGTTGTGAACGGGAACAGATCTGAAACAACCCGATTATTCTTTGACTCGGGAGCACAAGTGTCCATGATAACAGAGAAGTTGGTGGCTAAGTTAAAGTTGAAGGCCACCAACAAAGTTAGTGCGACATTGGGAGGTGCTATAAGTCAGGGCCCGCCCAAGTCTTACGATGTTGTAGATGTCACTGTTAAATTGGGTGGACATCGCAGAAATATTACAGCTTTGGTAGTAAAGACGTTACCTGCGGCTATTACGACCAGAGGTCTTGCAGCAGCAACCAAGCGATTGAAAGACCTTGGTGTGAAGCTGGCAGACCAGGACATTACCAATGACACAGTCAGAAATGTAGGTATCCTGGTGGGAGCCAACTATCTAGATGACTTCCTGTCTACACGACGGACTATTAAGGAAGGAATTGGTTTATACAGATCCCCAGTAGGATATATCATCATTGGCAGAATTCCACATGAATTCCCTGCAACGCCAGAGAGGGGGGAAGCTGACACCACGATAGCTGGGGGAGTAGTGATAATGAATATTAGTGTACACGATGAACCGCCAGGTAAGCCAAACCAAGTAGGGAGTAACGAACACTCAGCCACCTTGGGGAGATGCTTTTATGGGGTACCTAAAGAGGGAGATAGATTGTCATTAAACCCAGGAAACCTCGTATCAGTGGGAAGAAGGGCTACCAGGGCATATGGGCCACTGGGTGGGAAAGTACGAAGCTGCTCAGACAAGGTTAGACATGTGAAAGACATTAAAGTTAAAGGGAAGGGTGTTAAGACCACCGGAACCAACAAGTTTGCACCCCCAGAGGTCCACACGGCGGAAACTGGGCAGTCGGAGTTAGACCAGAGTCTGCTCAACAAGAGTGACCAGACGGCACTTGTGTCCAGGGCCCACTGTAAAGGCTTGCGGAAGGTGAACTTGATGTAGACTTATCGTCTACCTTCGCCGGTGGGAGGATGTGGAAACTTTTTTGAGTCGCTCAAGTTCCACAGGGTAAATAAGCCATATGAACCCATACACCCACCCAAACAACAACACACACATTCAAGTTGGCGGAGGTAGTGAGATTGCACATATTAATTCATAGATTTACTATCCTAGGAAGGTCTAGGTAAGTTTGTAGTCAGTAACTAATATTAGGATTGTTGAGGCAACTTTAGATATTAATAATGTAGCTCTAGCACCTTAACATAGGTAGTTTTAGGGCCCAATAGACGAACATTGGGTTATATAGGCCAAAGAGAAATGGCAATCCCATGCTGAGGTCAAGCAGTGTGGGACTCACTATGCGTGACCTGCGTCCTTCTCAGACCAGACTTCAACGAGTGAACAAGTGCTGCGACCAGGGCAGCATTCCCTACGTGACTCCCAACATCTGTCCTGGGGACTTGGAGGAGACGTCCCAAAGTATCTTTCTCCATCCGGACCCATTACAGTAAGACTATAACTTCCTTTCTCTCAGTATCTGGCAAGTTTTCTGGGGGAAACGTTAGTGAGTTTATCTGTGGGTCTCGAGCAGACGGACACTATTACATTGGTATGTACCAGTGTCATCTCTTAAGTTCAAGTCTGGAAGCTAGTGTCCCATACTACTTAGATATTGCTTAGAGGATAACCCCCTTTGAATTTGGGATTTCTGAGTTTAGGGCAAGACACTAATACTACTTGAATTCTTGCAGATTAAGGTCCTTCCCTACACATGGTGTTTGGAGGGGGTTATAGCTTAGGGAGATTGGAAGACTAGGAGACATTTCTACTCCATCAAGTAAGTTAAACCCTTTTTTAGTCATGCATGTAGGTGGGGAATTCTTTCAGCTGCAGTCAGTTAGAAATTCTGTCCCATTAGCCACTTGTAAGTCTGAGAGAAGCGTCTCAGAGTGTCGGTGTCAACAGTGCTTGCCAAGGAGGCAGTCCCAAGACAAATTTCTACACCGATTGTTCAAATAATACATTTTCACCTAGTACATGAGCCCTGACGCTCCTAGTACCACCCATCACACCGACCAAACCCCCCCTCCAGAATACACCAACAAATACATTACCATTACCTTACCATGTAACCTTGTCTTGTCATACAGAGTATGTTCGTTTTATTTAGTATGTGATACATGTAGGTCAAAACACATATATGTTCAATACTGTGTATCATTGTCGATACCCTACTTTAGACTAACTCACATGTACGTTACATGAGGAGCGGTTGCCATATAAGTTTATGTCTCTGAACATGATGAATCAGAGTCGAGGCACTATAAATCCACGATAAATCCTACCACTGGCCTTGTTCATGGTTAGCATACCATCCAAGGTTAGTTTATATGACTCTCTACTTGCTTGGGTGTGCTCCCTAACTCGAAACACTAGGTGACATTTTGACACGAATTTCCTAACCAATTACATCAGTACATATTACAAGGATTACATCATGAACACATTATCAAATTCTTTACACGTACACAAGCGACACTCGTACCAAGAGTTGTCACCAATTGTAAACTAGATTCTATCCACCAGATAGTCTGTGTGGAAGTCTCTCCATGATGTATAGTCACACACTGTCTGAATGATCCCACATAAGGCCACAAAAGCGACGCGCTCAGAGATACAAAACCTCCATTGGCACATTGGACTATGATAGTCCAGTTTGGGTATCTACCTCTTATGCCACACTATATACTAATAATATGACCGGTCGCCTTGCAAACAGTCTTACTTGACAATGGATTACCAACAGCTCTGCCGAAATGATAAAACCAAGCACTGTGTCCCTGTATGACCCCCCCCCCAGTCTGGGTCATCAACCACACCGAGAAAACGTACCCCGGACCTCATACAGGTCACCCCCCTCATCCTAGGCTACACCCCCGCACGCATGCACACCTATTCACTAACACACCTCATACACTAAAAACTAACTCTCCCCCCCGGGAGACCAACCCACACGCTCCATCTTGTAACCTATCAACTCACTATAGATGTCATAACCCCTTCAATTCTTCCATCGTTAGGTTTCTATATCCCAACGAAAAGTCTCTCTCCCAGCATTGTCCATACACCTCGATTTCTACATTTTGTTCTGTGAAAATGACACGCCAGCGCCCTGATGCACGTCGCACTCCTAATCTCCTGCATTCCCCATGAAATGTACAAATAGTCAAGCACCAAGTACGAAACCGATCGTCTGACCTCGTCAGAACAACCCCATACTTCTAGACTTAATGCCCTAAGCATTGGCAACCTCCCTCCTCCCACCTGTCGTAGAACGCCCAGAAACCAATCCCTCACCCTAATTAAACCTTCATAAAAGTATACGACGTGGAATGCCGTTTCCGGCCACCCACACCGTACACAGATCTGATCCCGAGTCAGGCCCATAACATAAAATTGCACCTTAGACGTTAGTATTCCATTGAGGAAACGGTACCCAGTTTCCTGGACCCGAGGGTGCAATCACAATCTCCTGAACCAATACCAAATGGTCTTCCATTGGTAACTTGGAAAAACCTCCTCACCAATAACCTCTCCTACGGACAGACCAATGTTATCCAGTTTACATACCTTTACCCTCTTGGGTTCTTGCACTACCAATAGATGCTGTAACATCGCTTCGACAATATTAAATCCTTTCCCACCCACCACCGTCTAACCTCTCTCATTACTGCATCAACCCTCGCCGCCCTAACGCCACTCCGCACCAGATATTCCTATCGTACATAAATACCTATTAAATGCCTGTGCAATGGTATTAACCCCATACCTCCCTTAACTACTTTTGTCATGACAACGTCCTTCCCCAACCAATGCCGAAGGAATCCCCATATAAAATTCAAAGCTTTCCTCTGCAACCTCAGTACATCCTCTGCAAGCAAAGGATAAACTGCTGCAACAAACCATAATTTGCTATATACTAGGACATTAACGATGATTACCCTTTGCAGTAGTGTCACCTCACCCGGTTGCCATCCCGCCATTCTTCAAATGGCCACATCTACCACTAAAGACGAATTAATTGCGCGTGCAGACCTTTCCTCATTGCAAAAATATACTCCACATATTTTGAGTCTCGACAGTTTTCTACACATACTCCCTACCCAACATCCCCCCTACCCAGGACCCCACCTCCAAAAATTTTGATTTATCCCTATTAACACCCATGCCTGACACATCGCCAAAAAACCTATAACCCTATTAATGAACTCCAAGCCTTCCCTACTATGCACCATTATGGTGGTATCATCTACATAGCCTATGATGCCCACCTCTACACTCTGCCCACGAAATCTCTCCCCACTCCTCCAGTTACTAACCTATAAAAAGGGTCCTGCAAACAGGCAAACGAGCTGCGAGAGGGGACACCCCTGCCGCAGCCCCTACCCCATGCCTATTGCAGACCCTACCCTCCCATTCACCTGCACCCGTACCTTTGCACTGGTATATAGCATACACACCCATGCCACCACCTCCTCCCCAAAACCCTGCTTCAATAACATTGCCAATAAAGTCTCCCTATCCACTTTATCAAAAGCCTGTTCCCAATCCAACCCCACTACTCCACCCCCGTGAGGTTCCTCCACAAAACTTTTAATTCTACAATGGCCATCCCTCATAGACTGCCCAGGAATCCCATATTGCCCATCCCATACCACCTTATCCAAAACCCTTTTCATATGGTTGGCCAAAATTCTTGCAGATATCTTGTAATCCGCTCCTAACAACATGATGGGCCTATATTCACCTAGAGTTCCGTGGATGTTCACCTTCGGCACCAACACCACAATCCCCAACCCCACCTCCCCACTTATTCTACCTTCATTTTTCATAGCATTGTATAGACAGACCAGAACATGTTTTAATGTGTCCCAATGTACTACATAAAAATCCCCTAGAATTCCATCCTAACCCGGCGATTTCCCCATTGCCTGACCCTGAAAGGCCTGGGATACCTCCTCCATTATACAACCCTCCACGACCACTCGATCCACGTCCCTCACGTTTGCCACCATACCATGCAGTAAGGCCTCCCTCGTCTCCTAATTCCCTTCTCTACCAATCCATTTCTGTTCAAACCATTTATCCGCATAACTCCCCATGCTTTCAGTAGTACAGAGCCTTTGTCCCTTACGGTATCCTGCCAAGTCCTCATCAACCACCAAAGACATCACCATCGTCGCCTTGCGTCGCAACCTGAAACTTCGAAGCACCCTAACAGAGGGCTTATCCCCCCATAGCACCTCCTCTATCCCCGCCCGCACCCTCAACGCCTGAAAGTTCTCATTCTGTAATTGACTCCTAAGACACTCTATTTCCGCGTGATCATACCTCCCTCCCAAACCGTAACAATCTCGCAGCTGACCCTCAAGATACCTCTGCTTTCCATATCTGTAGGACACATCATCTCTCCCTAACCTACTGTAAAAACCCTTTATTGCTAACTTTGCTCGTAAATTCCACCAATCCACTACATTCTCAATTCCTTTTCCTCCATCCCACAGCCTATCCCACCATAACCCGAATGTCTCCAACAATCTAACATTTAATTTCCAGCAACTAGGGAAAACTCGAACAGCACCTTCACCTTCCCATTCTAGAGCCACCAGCACACCCCGGTGATCTGAGAATCCCAGATCCACGCATTCTACCCTCCCACTGCGTATTAAACCAGTGATATACACCCTGTCCAAACGCGCGGCATAACTTCTTCGACAAAAAGGTGTATTCTACATTCCACCCCCCACCCCCTACCACGTCAACAACACCAATCGCTCGCAGTACCTCCCGTAAAAGTCCTAAGATACACGCCCCTCCTCTTGGCTCTACATCCTTTCCCCTGGTAACACAATTCCAATCTCTGGCAATCACAGAAACTAATGGTAGGCCCCTTAGAAAATATACCAAATACTCACGCACAAAATCCTCCTTCACCCGTCTATTGGACGTCACTGGCATACGTATACATGCCTACAAAACCTACCTGTATGTGCCCCCATGTTCTCACTACATGCACGACCCATCCCCCACCACCCCATTCCCACGCTAACAGCGTAAAAGGGCTGCAACTCACTTCCACACCTAAAATTGTGCTCTTGTATAAAGAACACATCAACATCCAAAAGTCGTAGTGAGACCTCCACCCATCGCCTCTTGACCTCTGTACAGAGGCCGTTAACTTTTATTGCAATGCACTTGAAGACAACAGCTGGGTTTTATCATTTCGCTTCCCTATCGCTGTCAAACCTGACCTGGACTTTCCACTAGTGCTCCTAGCTGACTTCCCACTGCTCCCACCTAACTTTCCCACATCTGCCCAAGCCATTTTGCATGACCTTTGTCCCGGGGTCAATACATCGTCCTCCAAGGGTGCACTGGGCCTCTTACGGGAAGCCCCCTCATAATCCATGTCCCCATCACTGTCTTCCCTGTGCACCTCTACGTCCACCTCTACCACTGACTTATGAGGCACACGCCTTCCTTCTGCACCCACACTACACTCAAGCACAGTCTCCACCACAGGTGAAGTCACTGTCATAGTCAGTAAACCAACCGGCGATGGGTTATTGAGGAACCTCTGGATGTCCTCGAAACTGGGCAATACTAATGGTGGGCTCACCACCTCTTCCACCAGAGGTGACGCACCCTCGACACCACCAACTTGATCGTCGTCTGATGCCAGTGGCAACGTCGAGACGATCTCCTCCACGGCCTCCACCGCTTCACTCCACTTCCCATTTTCAGGTAGAACTTGCAGAACATTATCCACCACCGATATGGCATCCTTCGGGGATTGCACACACTCTTCCATCACGACACTAGATGCTGCCTCAGCTTGTTCTGTCCACTGCCGCTCCCTTTGCCGCTCGCATGTCGCGGCCATATATCCAGGGCCACCACACAGACGGCACGTCCGTACCTGCCCTGGGTAGGTGATGTAAATTTGCGTCCTGAATGTCTCCAATGTCACATACGAGGGTATTGGATGCCTCAAAGTCATTTTCAGGGAAAATGACCCCTCCAACATACCAGGGTAAATTCCTTGGGACCATCGCCCCACATTGACAGCATGTATAGTTCCATAGCATCCAAACTCCCATCGTACATCTACTTTGTCTGCTTTGAATGGGATATTAAGGAGGCAAACCCATGAATAATGGGCCGATACATCATGTAGCCACACCTCCAGGCTAGCATTGACGACGATGCGCCGTTCTTGATACGTATCCATAACCTTTTCGTAGATATCAGGCGACAGAAATTTCACGAAGATTCTTGGGGTGCCATTCAGGGATATCCCGCACAAATCCTTGCTAGGGATCCCGTAAGTTTCTCTAATTACGAGAGGTAGAATGACTTCAGCATTGCTCGGATATACCACACCTTTTAACAATTCTAAACAGACGGTGTTTACTCTCCGCCGGTATTCCGCCATTATGAAGAAAACAAAACCACCAACCAGACACCAGGGTCACTTGCCGCTCACCTGGAACACCCTCATTCTGTCAAGGTTGGGAAGCGACTGTAGACTATCTGCAGTGTTGTGTGTTCTAGTATAATGGTAGTTACAAGACTATCTGCAGTGTTGTGTGATCTAGTATAACTGTAGTTACAAGACTATCTGCAGTGTTGTGTGATCTAGTATAATGGTAGTTACAAGCCTATCTGCAGTGTTGTGTGATCTAGTATAACTGTAGTTACAAGATAAAGGAATAACAGGAAAAGTTGGTAGACGGATCTATATTTTCCTAACAAGTAGAACACAAAGAGTAGTAGTCAACAGAGTAAAGTCTGAGGCAGCTACTGTGAAAAGCTCTGTTCCACAAGGCACAGTACTTGCTCCCATCCTGTTCTTCATCCTCATATCGGACATAGACAGGGATATAAGCCACAGTGCCGTGTCTTCCTTTGCAGATGACACCCGAATCTGTATGACAGTGTCCACCGTTGAAGACACTGCAAGACTCCAAGCAGACATAAACCAAATCTTTAAATGGGCTGCAGAAAACAATATGAATTTCAATGATGAGAAATTAAAATTACTCAGATACGGAAAAAGTGAAGAAATTAAAATTTCATCGGAGTACAAAACTAACTTAAACCACACAATAGCGCGAAAAACTAATGTCAAACACCTGGGAGTGATCATGTCAGAGGATCTCACCTTCAAGGACCATAACACCGTAGCAATTGCATCTGCTAGAAAAATGACAGGATGGATAATGAGAACCTTCAAAACCAGGGATGCCAAGACCATGTTGACACTTTACAGATCGCTTGTTCTATCTAGGCTGGAATATTGCTGCACACTAACTGCACCTTTCAAGGCAGGTGAAATTGCTGACCTTGAAAATGTGCAGAGAACCTTCACCGCACGCATAACTGCGATAAACCACCTCAATTACTGGGAACGCTTGAAGTTCCTAAACCTGTACTCTCTAGAACGCAGGCGGGAGAGATACATTATTATATACAGATGGAAAATTCTCGAGGGATTAGTACCAAACTTGCACACGAAAATCACTCCCTATGAAAGCAAAAGACTCGGCAGGCGATGTAACATCCCCCCAATGAAGAGCAGGGGTGCCACTAGCACGTTGAAGGACAACACAATAAGTGTCAGGGGCCCAAGACTGTTCAACTGCCTCCCAGCATACATCAGGGGGATTACCAACAAACCCCTGGCTGTCTTCAAGCAGGCACTGGACAGGCACCTAAAATCGGTACCTGACCAGCCAGGCTGTGGTTCGTATGTTGGACTGCATGCGGCCAGCAGTAACAGCCTGGTTGATCAGGCTCTGGTCCAACATGAGGCCTGGTCACAGACCGGGCCGCGGGGGCGTTGACCCCTGGAATTATCTCCAGGTAAACTCCAGTGTTGTGTGATCTAGTATAATGGTAGTTACAAGACTATCTGCAGTGTTGTGTGATCTAGTATAATCGTAGTTACAAGACTATCTGCAGTGTTGTGTGTTCTAGTATAATGGTAGTTACAAGACTATCTGCAGTGTTATGTGATCTAGTATAATTGTAGTTACAAGACTATCTGCAGTGTTGTGTGATCTAGTATAATATTAGTTACAAGACTATCTGCAGTGTTGTGTGATCTAGTATAATGGTAGTTACAAGACTATCTGCAGTGTTGTGCGTTCTAGTATAATGGTAGTTACAAGACTATCTGCAGTGTTGTGTGATCTAGTATAATGGTAGTTACAAGACTATCTGCAGTGTTGTGTGATCTAGTATAATGGTAGTTACAAGACTATCTGCAGTGTTGTGTGATCTAGTATAATGGTAGTTACAAGACTATCTGCAGTGTTGTGCGTTCTAGTATAATGTTAGTTACAAGACTATCTGCAGTGTTGTGTGATCTAGTATAATCGTAGTTACAAGACTATCTGCAGTGTTGTGTGATCTAGTATAATTGTAGTTACAAGACTATCTGCAGTGTTGTGTGATCTAGTATAATGGTAGTTACAAGACTATCTGCAGTGTTAGGTGATCTAGTATAATGGTAGTTACAAGACTATCTGCAGTGTTGTGTTCTAGTATAATTGTAGTTACAAGACTATCTGCAGTGTTGTGTGATCTAGTATAATGGTAGTTACAAGACTATCTGCAGTGTTGTGTTCTAGTATAATTGTAGTTACAAGACTATCTGCAGTGTTGTGTGATCTAGTATAATGGTAGTTACAAGACTATCTGCAGTGTTGTGTGATCTAGTATAATTGTAGTTACAAGACTATCTGCAGTGTTGTGTTCTAGTATAATGGTAGTTACAAGACTATCTGCAGTGTTGTGCTACAATAACAGTGTTGTACAACAATAACAGTGTTGTACAACAATAACAGTGTTGTATAACAATAAGTGTTGTACAACAATAACAGTGTTGTACAACAATAACAGTGTTGTACAACAATAACAGTGTTGTACAACAATAACAGTGTTGTACAACAATAACAGTGTTGTACAACAATAACAGTGTTGTGGTCATATACTCAGATTATTTTCCTCCTGATCTAAATTTTTCTTTCAACTTTCAAGACTATAATTGAAAGGTATATTGATCTTTTATATGAGAGTAGTAGTAGTAGCTCCGTGGCCTGGTGGCTAAAGCTCTGGCTTCACACAGTGAATGTGGAAACTTTTTTGAAGTCACGCAAGTTCCACAGGGTAAGTGAGCCGTAAGGAACCTTAAACATACCATGGATCGGCCCTCAGTGTTTAGGAACCCACACACCCAACCAAAACACACACACATTCAAGTTGGCGGAGGTAACTATTATGTACATTTTAATTGATAGATTTATTCTCCTAGGAACACCTAGGCAAGTTTCTACAGTTAGAAACTAATAGTAGGATTATTGAGGTAACGTTAGATATTAATACTGTAGCTCTAGCACCCTAATATAGGTAGATATAAGCCTTAAATAGGAACATTAGATTATGTTAGCTAACGAGAACTAGCAGCTCCACACTTGAATCAAAGCGGGAGAGAGCGCTAGTCCTCCTTCTTGACTTGGACACCGTGGTGTTAACAGGGTACTAAGAGCTGGAGCTCGGTCCCCCACGTGTCTTCAAAATACTTGCCTGGGAACCAAGAACCATAGAGGCTTCCCGACGTACTGTGGATTCGTCTCTGGCCCAGGTCCCCACAGTAAGATAATATACTCTGCATTTCTCTTGGTAAAGCTGGCCGGCGATATTCAGAGTAAGGTGGGGTTATTTGAGCTGTGGGTTATAAGCGGGCGAAGGCCCACTATAAGGTAATAATTGTGGGCAATCCCCCTTAAGTATTAGTCTAGAAGCTAGTGTCACTTACTGCATATATTGCTTAAGGGGTATCCTTTGAATCCAGGGAACTCTGAGGTGCAGGCAGGACACAAATTACCACTTCATTTGCAGATTAAGGTTCTCCACTGCACATGGTGTTAGGAGGGGGTTATAGATAAGGAAGTCCAGGATACACATAGCTACTACATCAGGTAAGTTGTTCCCCTTTCAGTTTCTTGTAAGCAGTGTGGAATCTCTTTACTGCAGTTAGCTAGAAATTTGTCCCATAGCCACTTGTAAGTCTGAGAGAAGTGTCTCAGGGTGTCGGTGTCAACAGTGCTTGCCCAGAGTGCAGCTTACAAGGAGGCAATCCCAAAACAAGTTTCTACAGTGAAGGTCCGGGTTCGATTCCAGGCGAGGGTAGAAACATTGGACGTGTTTCTTTACATTGGTTGTCTATGTTAACCCATCAGTAAAATGGGTATCTGGGTGTTAGTGGACTGGTGTGGGTGGCATCCTGGGTGTTAGTGGACTGTTGTGTGTCACATCCTGGGTGTTAGTGGACTGGTGTGGGTCACATCCTAGGTGTTAGTGGACTGGTGTGGGTCACATCCTGGGTGTTAGTGGACTGGTGTGGGTCACATCCTGGGTGTTAGTGGACTGGTGTGGGTTGCATCCTGGGACAAAACTGACCTAATTTGCGGAAAATGCTCAGCATAACAAGGGACTTACTATTATTATTAGTAGTAGTAGTATTAGTATTATAGTACTGTAGTAGTGGTGGTGGCGGACGTAGGATGCTGAGCACCGGAAATGGGGATGTTATCTTGTATATAAATCATGTGGCAGTGTGTACTCACCTAATTGTGGTTGCCGGGGTCGAGACTCAGCTCCTGGCCCTGCCTCTTTGCTGCCCGCTACTGGGTCTCTGCTCTCCCTGCTCCATGAGCTTTATCATACCTCCTCTTAAAACTGTGTATGGTTCCTGCCTCCACTATATCTTTCTCAAGACTATTCCACTTCCTGACTACTCTGTGGCTGAAGAAATGCTTCCTAACATCCCTTTGACTCATCTCAGTCTTCAGCTTCCAGTTGTGTCCCCTTGTTTCTGTGTTCCCTCTCTGGAACATCCTGTCACTGTCTACCTTGTCGATTCCCCGCAGTATTTTGTATGTCGTTATCATGTCTCCTCTGACCCTTCTTTCCTCCAGTGTTGTTAGTCCTATTTCCCTCAACCTTTCTTCATAGGACAGACCCCTGAGTTGTGGAACTAACCTAGTCGCAAACCTTTGCACTTTCTCTAGTTTCTTTATGTTCTTGACCAGGTGTGGGTTCCAGACTGGTGCTGTATATTCTAGTATGGGCCTGACGTACACGGTGTACAGTGTCTTGAACGATTCCTTGTTAAGGTAACGGAACGCTAATCTTAGGTTTGCCAGTCGCCCATATGCTGCCGCAGTTATCTGGTTGATGTGTGCCTCCGGAGACGTGCTTGGCGTTATACTCACCCCAAGGTCTTTCTCCTTTGCCGAGGTTTGTAGCCTTTGTCCGCCTACTCTGTACTCTGTCAGCGGTCTTCTTTGCCCTTCTCCGATCTTCATGACTTTGCATTTGGTGGGATTGAATTCGAGAAGCCAGTTGCTAGACCAGATGTCAAGCTTGTCCAGGTCTGTTTGAAGTCCTGCTTGGTCCTCCTCCGATGTGATTCTCCTCATTAATTTCACATCATCTGCGAACAGAGACACTTCTGAGTCTATCCCATCCGTCATGTCATTTACATATACCAAGAATAACACTGGTCCTTGGACTGACCCCTGCGGTACGCCGCTCGTCACAGGCGCCCACTGTGATACTTGTGTGTATACATTGTGTGTATACATTGAGACGTGTGTGCATCTCTGTGTATGTACACTGAGAGGTGTATACCTCAGTGTATATACACTGAGAGGTGTATACTTCAGTGTATATACACTGAGATATACATCTCTCATATCCATGGTAAATAGAACGTTATTAGTATTATTAGAGGTGAATTAATAGATACTGTCGTTTATTTAACTTCATCGGATTCGTGCTCACGAACATCCAGAGACGGATTCAAGTACGAACTATCCCGATGAATCCGGATTCAAAAGGTTTTAATTGTGCCTCTCACTCCCTGAGCCAGTGTAAGTTAGTAAGTTTATTTAGGCACAGGAACACATAAGTACAATTATCATACATAGTGTAAATTGTTAGGTAAATGGACACAGATGCAAATAATGTAACGTAATATTTTATTTTTGGAAACGCTTTACTCTCCAAGAGCTTTAAGATTTCTTCGGATTTTTAACCCCGGACGGTTAGCCACCCAGGATAACCCAAGAAAGTCAGTGCGTCATCGAGGACTGTCTGTCTTATTTCCATTGGGGTCCTTAATCTTGTCCCCCAGGATGCGACCTACACCAGTCGACTAACACCCAGGTACCTATTTGCTGCTAGGTGAACATGACAACAGGTGTAAGGAAACACGTCGAAATGTTTCCACCCGCCGGGAATCGAACCCGGGCCCTCCGTGTGTGAAGCGAGAGCTCTAGCCACCAGGCCACCGACTCACTCTTACAAACATTACGACACAGAGGATATATATTTTCCAATTATCATATGCAGTTACCCTCCTAGAACATGGCTCAATGTGCCCCTTTACTGCCTCTACCCAGTCTTTGGATAAAGTCGAGATGGACGCCCCACTGTCAACCTCAAAAGGTACCTTTTTATTAATGATAAACCCATATTTCTCTGCCTTCATGGAAAACACTCTATCCTCTAAGGCATATAAGCTCATCACTTCCTCATCCGCTGAACTATCACCCCCATCCAGCACCTTAATTGACTTTGTTCTAGGATATCTCGGTGACTGCTGTGTCCTTGCTGTCCTGTTTTTGTCAATACTCGAATTTGATACAGCCTTAGGAGACACTTTTGAAGATTTATCTCTACGCACTCTTCTCAAGTGGCCTTTCTTATGACACTTATTACAGAAAAAGTCTTTAAACCTACAAGTACTACTACTGTGCTGGAACCCACAATGTTTACATTTCACAGCATTAATCACTTGTACCGCAGGAGCAGAGTTCTGATCTGTAACAAATGCCTGCCTGATGTTGTAGTGGCCAGGCTTAGGCTTGGCTACAAGTACTGACTGATGTTGTAGTGGCCAGGCTTAGGCTTGGCTACAAGTACTTACTGATGTTGTAGTGGCCACCTTTGATATACCTTTGATATACCTTTGAAGAGTTTCGAGAGTATCTACTCTCTGAGCCCGGCCATGGGCCAGGCTCGTCTGGTGCTTGCCTGGTCAACCAGGCTGTTGCTGCTGGAGGCCCGCTGCCCCACATATCCATCACAGCCTGGTTGATCTGGCACCTGGTGAAGATATTTGTCCAGTTTCCTCTTGAAGGCTTCTACACTGGTTCCAGCCGTGTTTCGGATATCTTCTGGTAAGATGTTGAATAGTCTGGGACCCCGGATGTTAATACAGTGCTCCCGTATTGTCCCCACCGCACCCCTGCTCCTCACTGGGTTTATTTTACACTTTCTCCCATATCTCTCACTCCAGTATGTTGTTATGGCAGTGTGCAGATTTGGGACCAGGCCCTCAAGTACTTTCCATGTATATATTATCATGTATCTCTCTCTCCTCCGCTCCAATGAGTACATGTTCAAGACTTGAAGGCGTTCCCAATAATTTAGATGTTTCAATGGCTCAATGTGAGCCGTAAACGATCTCTGGATTTGTTCCAGCTCTGCTATTTCTCCTGCCCTGAACGGGGCCGTCAGCACTGAGCAGTATTCTAAGTGAGGGAGCACTAGCGATTTGAATAGTGTCACCATCGGCATTATTTCCCTTGTTTTGAAAGTTCTCAATACCCACCCCGTCATCTTCCTGGCTGTTGTGATCTTTGTCTTGTTATGGTCTTTAAACGACAGATCAGCAGACATAATTATTCCCAAGTCCTTTACGTGTTCCTTTCGTTCTATGTGGTGACCCTCTTGCGTTTTGTATATAGTGTTCCTTTTAGGCTTGGCTACAAGTACTGACTGATGTTGTAGTGGCCAGGCTTAGGCTTGGCTACAAGTACTTACTGATGTTGTAGTGGCCAGGCTTAGGCTTGGCTACAAGTACTGACTGATGTTGTAGTGGCCAGGCTTAGGCTTGGCTACAAGTACTTCTGGCAGTTTGGGAGACACACAGATGATGATCAAACTAAATGCAAATTATGTGATCAGGCATATGGTCACTGTCTTGAACACTATGTGCTTAATTGTCCACTTATTGAGGAATATAGAGATAGACAATATAATAACCTATGTGACATGTCAAGATATCTTATTAATAAAAATAAGATACCAGATATACTAAGCAAATTTCCTAAATTTGCTTGTAACAGATAAGTGAAATGTAGATATAAATCCAAATGTACAATTGTTAACCCTTTTGGGGCCTAGTGACTAGGCCTTTTGTGTATCCATATGCTCTTACGCTACCGTCCACAGGATGGATATGGGGTGCACAATAAACTAGCCACTTCAGTGGCAAAATCTAATCTAACTAGCCGGGTCACCATTTGCAGAAGACCCGGGCCGGACGTACCGGCGAACCTACAAGAAGTAGTAATCTACCTACTATGACGGACGGCCGTACCTCTGGCACCCTGGTTTACCTCTGGCACCCTGTTTACTTCTTGCACCCTGGTTTACCACCTGGGGTTTTAGGCACTTATGGATCACTGTACTGGGTTTTGTTTTTCTAGTTTTTTTCTACCTCCACCACAACACTGCTGTTTTTCACTATGGTTGACTGGATGATATACGGTCTTATGTTGTTGAAATCGTTCACTGACAACTCACAACTTGACACTGTTTATCGTATTTTTTTTCGAGCTGGACAATTTACGTATTTTCTCAAGATTGTGAACCTATTCGTATTTCGATAGAATTTTTTTTATATCAATGTAATCACAGAGAAATAAAGAATTTTCATTTTTAATTTTAATTTTAAGCTGTCAGTGGCCCTATGAAAAAACAACAATAACCGGTCAGTGGCTTCTTGGGTGTGTGTATGGTGGCTGTTATTTTTCTGTCCTCCTGGCTGTTCTACCCTCCATGTCTTTTCACCATGGCTGTTATAAATGTTCTGGCGAGTCATTTTTGTAATCAGAAGTATAATTTCGATTTGATGTGGGCGGATGTAGGTAATATTGGTGGATTTAGAATGGTGGTGCTGTGTATACATTCACGTATATGTACGTATGTGTACTTAAGTATGTACCTGATATGTGTATATGTATGTATTTATCTGATGTGTATGTATGTATATCTGATGTGTATGTATGTATCTGATGTGTATGTATATATGATGTGTATGCATGTATATCTGATGTGTATGCATGTATATCTGATGTGTATGCATGTATATCTGATGTGTATGCATGTATATCTGATGTGTATGCATGTATATCTGATGTGTATGCAAGTATATCTGATGTGTATGCATGTATATCTGATGTGTATGCATGTATATCTGATGTGTATGCATGTATATCTGATGTGTATGTATAATATATGTGTGTGGTGTCATTTATATGTATATGCATATATGTAAATTTCATGTCTCATTTATATGTCGTATGTCATTATAATAAATTTATGTGTCATGTTATATGTGTCACATTATCATATAATAATAATAATATGTTGGTATGTCACACATTCTGCATTCTCATCACATTTATGTCATTGTCTGCATTTTATGTCACTTGTGTCTGCATTCATAATATGTGCATTAATCATGTCACATTCTCTCATTGTATATATGCATTTATGTCATTGCAATGATGTCATTTAATATATATGTGTCTTTTGTATTGCATTATGTATCACATTATCTGTCATTAATATGTCATTGTCTCATTTTATATAAATATGTCATCTTTGTTTATATGTCATAGTTCTATAAACTGTCTCCTTTGTGTGTCCATTATGTATCTCTGTGTCTCTTAAACATATATATGCGGCTATATGTGCATTATAATAAACATATATATCATTTATGTGTGTGTTATGTCATGTCTGTCTCGTATATATACATTATGTCTATCCCGTCATATATCACATTTCTCTATACAGCTATATCTCATCTCATTATGTCATATCTGTGTCTCTCATATGTACGTATGTGCATTATGTCATTATGTCATTGTTAATATGTCACATTTAATATATATGTATGCATTTTATGTGCATTAATAATAATACGTATGTGCGTATGTCATTTAATAATAAACATATATATAATGCGCTATGTATATATGATATGTGCATTATATGCGTATGTTTCATGTTTAATATGTCATTATAATAAACTTAATAATATGTTAAATTTAATAATAATAGATTATGTACGTATGTGCGTATGTCATTGTATCGCATTTAATATGTGCATTGTGTATAATGGCATTAATAATATGGCATTTAATAATATGTAAATATCTATTTGCATTTAATGTCATTATATGTGTGTCTTATATTTATATATATGCATTTAATGTCATTTAATAATATATGCATTTAATAATAATAAACAATGTTATTTTGCTATGTCATGTTATATATAACGTATATGCGTATATGCGTATGTCATGGTTTATGTCTCCCCAGTTCATATCACATTATGTAAACATTATGGCATATATATGCATTTATGTCATGTTATATGTATATTTAATAATAAGTATGTATATTTATGTACGTACAATATGCATTTAATAATATGCATTTAATATGTGCATTTATGTCATTGTGTATAATAGTACATAATAATAATAAATGTCATAATAGACAATAATGCATTTATATGTACATTTAATGTCATTATATGCGGCTATGTCTCTTTAATAATAATTATCTGTTTGTATATGTGCATTAATAATAATAGGTAATAATAATGTGCGTATGTCGTATGTGTCATTATGTCATTAATAATAAGTATGTCATTTATGTCGTACTCTCCTTGCCTTCTCTCTTTCCCCTTCTCTCTCCCCAATATCTCCCCTTCTCTCCCCAGTTCTCTCACCTTCTCCCCTTCTCTCTCCCCTTCTCTCCTTCTCTCTCCCCATATCTCTCCCTTCTCTCTCATCTCTCTCACCCTTCTCTCTCCTTCTCCTCTCACCTTCTCTCTCCCCTTCTCTCTCCTTCTCTCTCGCCCTTGTGCGTGTATATATATGCATTATGTCATTATGTGCATTATACGTATATGTCATGGCATTATATGTCGCATTATGTCGCCGTATGTATGTCGTATGTGTGGTACATATATAAAACATATGTACGTATATATACGTATATATGTAGTATATATGCGTATATATATCGTATATACGTATATGTACGTATGTCGTATATGTGCGTATATGTACATTATATCGTATATATGCATTTATGTGTCATTTTAATATATGCAGTATATGTAAACATATGTCGTATATATGTTGTTGTATGTGCATTTATGTCGTATATATGCATTGTATATGTCATTTGTGATGCGTATATGTCGTATGTACGTACAATAATATGTTTGGTAATATATGCATTATGTGCATTGCTTGATGCGTATGATCGCCATTTATGTCTTGTACGATGTGCGTATATATCTGACGACTATGTATATGCATTATGTGCCATTGTATAAATATGTATATATCGTACAATAATATTCATTATGTGCGTATGTATGTACGTATTAATATGCATTTAATATGTCGTATATGCATTTAATATGTGCGTGTATATGCATTTATGTATGTGCATTGTATGTCGTATGTATGTACATTTAATATTCATTATATGTCGTATGTGCATTTGTCGTATGTATATGTTTCATTATGTATTTATGCATTGTAGTGCATTATATGTCGCGTATGTGCATGATGTCATTGTCGTGCAGCGTGTGTGCGTACATGTCTGTTCTGTCTTCATTATGTATATGCTATGTATTAATAATCATTTATATGCATTATGTAAATTTATGTGCATTAATAATAATAAATTTTATGTCTTCCATTTAATAATAATAAACAATAATAATATACAATAATAATAATGGGTATGTCGTATGTGTAAATTTAATAATATGTGCATTTAATGTAATAGATTAATAATATGCATTGTAAACAAGCGTACAATATGTCGTACATGTGCATTGTATGTCATTTAATATATGCATTTAATAAATATGCATTAATATGTGCATTAATAATAATGCATTATATGTGCATTTAATAATATGCATTGTAAACAAAACAATTTGTATATATGCATTTTATATGCATTTATGTGCATTATGTCATATGCATTAATAATAATGCATTATTTGCATTACAATAATATGGGTTTAATATGCAATGCATTACAAACATATGCATTTAATAATAATATGCATTATATGTCATTAATATAATATATAATAAATTTAATAATAATAACAATATAATAAGCCCAAATATATGTGCATTACATGTGCATTATATGTGCGTATGTACGTATATGTCATTTATGTACGTATATATGTAAACAATAATAATATTTTCAGTTTTCAATAATAAACATGTAAACATATGTTAGTATCAGCATTATGTCATTATGTAATTTATGTAAACTGTATTATGCATTAATAATATGTATTATATACGTATATGTAATCATAAAATATGTTGCATTATATATGTCGTAGCTTAATATTCATTTATGTACGCATTTTAATATGTGCATTGTATATGTAAAACATATGTGCATTATCTATATATATGCATTATATGTAAGCTCATATATGTCGTATGTGTGCTTAATATGTAATATAAGTTCTCTTGCTTTCAATCTTCTATCTCCTTCTCTCTCTCCTTTTCTCTCTCCCCTTCTCTCTCTATCATACACTAAGAATGTCTCAGCACAACAGCTCCAGCAGACAGAATGTCTCAGCATAACAGCTCCAGCAGACAGAATGTCTCAGCACAACAGCTCCAGCAGACAGAATGTCTCAGCATAACAGCTCCAGCAGACAGAATGTCTCAGAACACAACAGCTCCAGCAGACAGAATGTCTCAGAACACAAGCTCAGCTCTCAGAACACAACAGCTCCAGCAGACAGATGTCTCAGAGCAGCAGACAGGCTCCAGCAGACAGAATGTCTCAGAGCACAACAGCTCCAGCAGACAGAATGTCTCAGAACACAACAGCTCCAGCAGACAGAATGTCTCAGAGCACAACAGTTCCAGCAGACAGAATGTCTCAGAGCACAACAGCTCCAGCAGACATAATGTCTCAGCACAACAGCTCCAGCAGACAGAATGTCTCAGCACAACAGCTCCAGCAGACTAGGGTGAATTTTTAGATGATTCCTTTAATATCAAAGAATTTTGACCAATATTCTGATTTGTTGTTTAGGAAATTGTTGTTTTAAGTGGATATTAGTATGTGTAAAAACTGTATAATTGCAGAGCTTGTGTGTACTCGCCCATTTGGTTGCAGGGGTCGATTCATAGCTCCTTGCCCAACCTCTTCACCGGTTGCTACTACGTCCACTCTCCCTTCTCCATGAGCTTTATCATACCTCTTCTTAAAGCTATGTATGGTTCCTGCCCTCACTGCATCACTTTCCAAACTATTCTGCTTCCTGACAACTCTGTGACTAAAGAAATACTTCCTAACATCCCTGTGGTTCATCTGAGTTATCAACTTCCAATTGTGACCCCTTGTTGCTGTGTCCCCTTGTTGCTGTGTCCCCTTGTTGCTGTGTCCCCTTGTTGCTGTGTCCCCTTGTTGCTGTGTCCCCTTGTTGCTGTGTCCCCTTGTTGCTGTGTCCCCTTGTTGCTGTGTCCCCTTGTTGCTGTGTCCCCTTGTTGCTGTGTCCCCTTGTTGCTGTGTCCCTTGTTGCTGTGTCCCCTTGTTGTGTGTCCCTTGTTGCTGTGTCCCTTGTTGTTGTGTCCCCTTGTTGCTGTGTCCCTTGTTGCTGTGTCCCTTGTTGCTGTGTCCTTGTTGCTGTGTCCCTTGTTGCTGTGTCCTTGTTGCTGTGTCCCCTTGTTGCTGTTGTCCCCTTGTTGCTGTGTCCCCTTGTTGCTGTGTCCCTTGTTGCTGTATCCCCTTGTTGCTGTGTCCCCTTGTTGCTGTGTCCCTGTTGCTGTGTCCCCTTGTTGCTGTGTCCCCTTGTTGCTGTGTCCCCTTGTTGCTGTGTCCCATCTCTGAAATATCCTGTCACTATCCACCTTATCAATTCCTCTTATTATTTTATATGTCGTTATGTTTCCCCTATCTCTCCTGCCCTCCAGTGTTGTCAGGTTGATTTCCTTTAACCTCTCCTTGTAGGACATACTCCTTAGCTCCAGGACTAGTTTTGTTGCAAACCTTTGCACTTTCTCTAATTTCTTGACATGTTTGGCTAGGTGTGGGCTCCATACTGGTGCTGCATACTCCAATATGGGCCTGATGTACACGATGTACAGAGTTGAATGATTCCTTACTCAGGTTTCAAAATGTTATTCTTAGGTTTGCCAGGCGCCCATATGCTGCAGCAGTTATTTGCTTGATGTGAACCTCAGATGTGCTCAGTATTATATACTCTCCCCAGGATCTTATTCCTTGAGTGAGGTTTGTAGTCTTTGGCCCCCTAACCTGTACTCTACAATCTTCATGACTTTGCACTTGGTGGGGTTAAACTCCAGGAGCCAGTTGTTGGACCAGGCTAGCAGCCTGTTCACATTCCTCTGTAGTCCTGCCTGATCCTCATCCACTTGAATTTTCCACATTAGCTTCACATCATCTACAAACATATACCAGAAACAGCGCTGGCCCTAGAACTGACCCTTGTGGAACCCTGCTCATCACAGGGGCCCACTCTGACACCTTGTTATGTACCATCACTTGTTGTTTCCTTCCTTCCAGGTATTATCTGATCCATTTCAGTGCCTTTCCTGTAATTCATGCCTGCTACTCTAGCTTTTGCACTAATCTCTTGTGTGGAACTGTGTTGAAAGCCTTCTCCTAGTCCAAAAAATGCTGTCTACCAACCCTCTTTCTCTCCTGCCTTTTGTCACCTTGTCATAAAACTCCAGTAGGTTTGTGACACAGGATTTCCTTTTCCCTGAAACTGTGCTGGTTGTCGTTTATAAGCACATTCCTTTCTAGATGCTCCACCAGTCTTGTCCTGATAAGCTTCTCCATGACTTTGCATACTATACATTTCAGTAACATTGGTCTGTAGTTTAATGTTACCTGCTTATCTCCTTTCTTAATAATCGGGACTACATTTGCTGTCTTCCACACCTCAGGTAGTTGCCCTGTTTCGATAGATGTGTTGAAGATGCTCCCTCTCTCAGGAATCATGGAAAGATGTTGTCTGGTCCCACAGCATTTGAGGTATCTAACTCACTTAGCAGTCTCTTCACCTCCTCGGTTGTGTGTAGTGTGTCCAACACTTGTTGGTGTACCCTTTCCATTCTGGTTTGCTGGAGCCCTTTGTATTTCCACTGAAAATACTTCCTTGAATCTCATGTTGATCTTTTCACATATGTCTTTGTAATTTCTTGTGATCTTCTCTCCCTACTTGCTGAGCCTGATTACCTGTTCCTTGACTCTTGTTTCCTCCTGATGTGGGTGTACAACAGCTTTGGGAAGATTTAGCTTTCGATGCTGTCATTCTCGTATTGCTGCTGGGCCTCCCTCTTCATCCATGCATATTCATTTCTGACTCTTCGGCTAATCTTATTTTCCTGGGTCTGTTGTCTTCTATACTTTTTCCATTCTCTAGCACACTTAGTTTTGGCGCCTCTACACCTTTAGGTGAACCAAGGCTCATTCTGGTCTTCCCATTGTTTCTGTTGCCCTTGGGTATGAACCTCTCCTCTGTCTCCTTGCATTTCATCAGTTATTCATTCATTTCATTTACTGTTTTTTCCCACAAGTTTTCTTTCCCACTAAACCTTATGCAGAAAATTCCTCATGCCTGTGTAGTCCCCTCTTTTGTAGTTTAGCTTCTCCCATCCTACTCTTGCTGCTTCACTCTCCACTTTTAACTCTACTCTTTGTGTACTCTTTGTGGTTACAGGGGTCGATTCACAGCTCCTGGCCCCGCCTCTTTGCTGGTCGCTATTAGGTCCACACTCCCTTCTCCATGGTCTTTATTGCATATATTCTTGAAGCTACATATGTATGGAGCCTGCCTGCATTACACTCTCCAGATTATTTTACTGCCTGACAACTCTGTGACACCTGTATGTGTGTGTACACATGCACTCACCTATTTGTGGTTGCAGGGGCTGAGTCGCAGTTTCTGGTATGTGTGCTTGTGTATTAGGGATGTATCGGATGTGAAAATTTAGATATCCGGGATGCGGATGTGTATACGGATGTCTTACTTACTCATTTTACAGATGCCAATGCGGATGTAAGAAATTGTGCGGATGTTCCGTGGATGTTGATGCGGATGTAAGAAATTGTGCGGATGTTCCGCGGATGCGGATACGGATGTAAGAAATTGTGCGGATGTTCCGCGGATGCGGATACGGATGTAAGAAATTGTGCGGATGTTCCGCGGATGCGGATACGGATGCGAATATCCGATACATCACTATTGTATATCAAGTTACAAAGTGTCAGAAACGCATATCGATAGACTTTTGGCCTCTTGTGTTGTGTATTTTAATTACTGGATGTGCATGGCATTTGTCAGTAGACACTTGGTCTGTTTTTGTATGTGTATGTATTTGTGTACTCACCTATTTGTGGTTGCAGGGGTTGAGTCACAGCTCCTGGCCCCACCTCTTCACTAGTTGCTGTTAGGTCCACTCTCCCTGCTCCATGAGCTTTATCATACCTCATCTTAAAGCTATATATGGAGAGAGAGAGAGAGAGAGAGAGAATGGAGACATGTATATCTCACAAACATTTTAACATAAATAATTTCTTTTAATGCAGCACTAGCCCCATGTGCCACATGTTCTGTACGAGTTTAATACCAATGGAAATAAGTCACTTTGACTAAACATATGCTGCTATGTATAATAATTTATGTAACTCTATTTGCATGTACTTATACACCTGAATAAATTTATATTTACTTGACAGGGAAACCAGCGTGAGTGCACAGAGTGCAACAACAACAGCAGCAACAACAACAGCAGCAGTGTGGGTGGGTGGTGTGGGCGTAGTATGGGCGTGTGTGGGGTAGCCAGGGTGTGGATCACCTCACGGACGGTGCTAGGAGGCTTGTTAGCCGCTCTGGTGCTACTTATGTTGCTCCTTAAGCTACTACTAGGTGAGTAATATCCCACCCAGCAATTATTGCCTAGGGAGTAATATTTGATCAGTTATTAAATGGTGAGTAATATTTAATTAATTATTTTGGTGGGTGTTGGCCTTGTTCACCTAGAATGAAGTAGGTACTTGGGTTTTAGTCACCTTACATCTTCTGTCACTGTTCACCTAGTAGTAAGTAGGTACTGTACCTGGGTATTAGTTACACCTGTTGTTACTGTTGACCTAGCAGTAAGTAGGTACCTGGGTGTTAGTTGACTGTTGTAGGTGGCATCCTGGGAGAGAGTTGAAGGTCCACAGTGGAAGTAAGTCTAAATTGTTTACTATTGTAATGGCACTGAAGTTAGTTTATGTCACGGAACTTAACTACAAATATTACTGAGTCTTTGTCATCACTGAAGGTTCCTGACTCACATAATGACTAACATGATCATTAGAGAAGCTAGATATAGATACTCAAAAATCCGGGAAAAAGGAATTAATGTACAATCGTTATGGATTCCATCACACACTGGATTACTCATTGATAAAGTTGATAAGTTAGCCAGGAAAGGTTCTCCGAAGGATAATGTAGAATATAACTTTGTTGTATCTGTGTCTAACATTAGCAGTAATATTAGGAGAGAAGTAAATAATGAAACTGATTGTTATAGCAATGCAGTTAGAAACCTGAGTAATCTATAACTCAGTATAACATGATAGTAGATCTATAACCCACTATGGTAACATGAAGATAGATTGGTCTATAACTCTCTATAACATGAATGTAGATAAGTACAGTGGTACCTCGACTTACGTTTTTAATCCGTCAGAGAGGTCATTTCTTAAGACGAAACAAACGTAACACGAATCAATTTTCCCCATAAGAAATAATGGAAATAAATTTAATCCGTCCAAGACTTAAAGTAGTTAAATAAATATTTTTAGAACTTTTGGACATTAAATAATAAATAATTTAATAAAGAATATCTAAATAAGCATGCAAATATTAAAAAATAACATGTCACTTACATTTATTGAAGAGTTGTTGATGTGGAGGAAGTGAGGAGGGGAGAAGGTGGAGTAGTATGCTAGTGTTTGAAGGGAATCCCCTTCCATTAACACTGCAGGTGGTAAGTTCTTTTCTGGGGTTACCCCTT
>WNWK01026089.1:0-27800 GCA_009830355.1 Cherax destructor
TTACCTGCATACACCTTATCCCCTTTTAATCTACTCTCGACCCCCCCAAAATTATGCTCTTGAAAAAAAATTCGTCTACATCATATCGTCTTAATAATACTTCCCCCTTTTTTTCTGCCCTTGGCCATTCACATTAATCGTTAAACACTTGAATACCCCAAAAGGGGCTTTCCTCTGGGGCTTTGCGGGGGAAATGACCCCTTCCCAAACCTCTTTTTCTCAAACCCCTCCTCCCCCTGACCCATACCCTCCCCTTTTTCCCCCCCGGCCTTTGGCCTGGTGGGGGGGACATCATCGCACCTCCCCGCCCTCTTTCTTGATTCTTCCCCCCCCCTCCTTTCATCTGTTCCCCCATCCCTATAAAACAGCCTCCACTTCCTCCCCAGAAACTGTTTTGGCCCCCCCGCTCATGTCCTGGTTAATCCTACCCTACTCCACCTGTAAGTGTCCTTCAACTCCAATCCCCCGGGATTTCCCCATAAACTTCCCCACAACATCTCTTGCAATGGTTCGGTAGGTCCTCCTGGGGTCTCGACCTCCACCAAATCCTAGACTCATTACCCCTTTTGGGCCCCCAATATTGTTGGGACCCCCAATCCTCAGGGAGTGTTCACAAATTTTCCCCCCACCTTCCCCCCCCTTTTGCCCCCGGCTTTTCCGTCCCCCTTTCCCCAAAACTCAGGGGGTTGGGGCCTCAAAAAATTTGCATCAAAAACCCTTTTTAACCATTATCTTGGGGCCATGACAGTTGGACACCCGCCGCCATGTGATCTATGCCCCCCCCCACGACTTGTCCCCGCTTCCGTTAAAAAACCCTTTTTTCTAAATCCTCCAGCAGTACAAAGGATGGTTAGGCCTTTTTTAAAACTTTTAATTTAAGGAACCTTTTGGGGAACCCCCGGATATATTCCTTTTTCCACCTTCCCTAGTCGTAACATGCCCCACCATACCATTGAAAAGCCCCCTGATTTAAAACCCCAAAGGCCCCAAATGCTTTTAATCCCCCCAAAAGGGTTGGCAAACCCCGGGGACTTCTATCCCAGTGTTATGGGGGGCTTCTCCTGGTACTTCACCCGTTTTTTTTATGCCTCCACGGTACTAAACTTCATGAAGATCCTCGTCAAAACCCCTTTAGCGCAATCTGTATAGGGCTTCAGCAAAAAAAAAGTGTCCCCCTTATCGCCCGACAAAAAGAAGCGTTAGCTGGGTAAATCTGGGGGTTTTTTCCTCCTCCCAAAATTCGCCTCTTGCGAAAATCAAATTTTCCAAAACCCGGACCAGGAGCAACTCGCGGGCCCAAACCCCTCGGCCCCCCGGGAAAAAGGGCAAATGTAAGTTGGTGATTTGCATGTTTTTTTGGGTTCTGCAGGTTTATATCAATCTGGGTGTCCTATGTTAGTGTTATGTGGGTCTTGATTAGGATCACAGGGCTGCTGGGAACCTCAGGTGGAAAAAAAAAATTTGAGGACAAAGGGTTTTTTTCTACTTGCTGCTGCTGTGGGGGGGGGCTTCCCCCAAAAGCCTCCTTTCCTGTCTCGTTTCCCATGAATAATTACTTCAGGGCTACTGAACTTCAAATCTTATTTTCCGAAAGATGGGGCAGTCTGGGGGGGCGGGGGCCCGTTTTAACTGGTCCGATTTAAGTTTTCTGTGGAAGGGGAAGAAACGGGGGGGGGGGTTGGGTGCTTGTACAACCCTCCTAAAAATAGGCATTTTGGAAGGCTTTTTTTTAAATCCTGCTAACATCCTCTGTCTGGGAGGGGGGTGGGGGGTAGTATTTTTTTTTGGGGGGTGAGCCAGAGACAATATCCACAGTGTCGGAACCTCTGTGATTCTTTGTTACCAGGCAAGTATTTTGAAAACGTGGGGGCCCAGCTCTGTTTTTTATCTTACAAAAAATAAAATTTACTTTACTATAAAACATTAAAAAAAAAAAAAAACTACAGTTCCCCGGGAAGTTATATTCAAATTTAAAAAATTAGATGGTATGCAATCTGCCTCTTTCTGGATGTTATTCTTTGAACATTTTCCACCTACCAGAAAAAAAGCCCCTTTAAAATCTTCATATAAAAAAAAAAAAAAAAAAGCGCTGAAGAGTTCTTTTCAGTTAAATAAACTGGGCTCTAAAATTCCTCCCCAGATCCAGTGATGAAGTCAGTATTTCTGGGCTGCTTGTGCGCTGGGCTCCCCCCTCCTCCCTTTTTCCCCACATGAATAATTATTTTGGGTTATATGGAACTTCAAATCTTGATTTTCTAATAATAAGGTAGTCTGAGGGCAGTCGGAGGGGCAGTGGGAGGCCTCTTCGGTTTTGCACATGTCTGGAAGTTTTCTGGTGAATGAAGAAACCTTTGGGGCGGGGTAAATTGTAAGCCTGTCCTAAAAATAGGACCTTTTTAGGGGCTTCGTTTTTCTTTTGAACATCCTCCGTCTGGGGGGGGGATGTGGGAGCTAGCAGCATTCTCTAGACCATCCTAGGAGAGTAAATCTATGAATTATTATGTGTAATTTCTCTACCTTCAACTCGAATGTGTGTTGTTTGGGGTGGTGGCTTGAAGACAGCCAGGGGTTTTTTGGGTAATCCCCTGATGTATGCTGGGAGGCAGTTGAAGAGTCTTGGGCCCCTGACACTTATTATGTTGTCTCTCAACGTGCTAGTGGCCCCCCTGCTTTCTTTGGGGGGGATGTTAATCGTCTGCCGAGTCTTTGCTTTCGTATGGAGTGACTCTCGTGTGCAAGTTTGGTACTAATCCTCGAGAATTTTCCACGTGTATATAAAATGTATCTCCCCCGCCTGCATTCTAGGGAGTACAGGTTTAGGAACTTCAAGCGTTCCCAGTAATTAAGGTGGTTTATCGCAGTTATGGGGCCGTGAAGGTTCTCTGCACATTTTTAGGTCAGTAATTTCACCTGCCTTGAAAGGTGTGTTAGTGTGCAGCAATATTCCAGCCTAGATGGACTTGAATCTTGCTCCTTTATATTTGGATCGGTATCGGTTGACCAGGCCATCACCAGAGTTGATAAATAAAAAAAAATACACTGGTTACCACAAGTTAAGCAAATATAACCAAAAACAATCAATCAACTTTGTCTGATAATATTAAAAAGTGGGTGTACATATGTTATTTCCATTTTATGAATTAG
This sequence comes from Cherax destructor, assembly GCA_009830355.1. Taxonomy (NCBI): domain Eukaryota; kingdom Metazoa; phylum Arthropoda; class Malacostraca; order Decapoda; family Parastacidae; genus Cherax; species Cherax destructor. The sequence continues at coordinate 3,145 of WNWK01026089.1, forward strand.
TTATTACAAGAAGGCCAATAATATGCCTAGGTATGCCTAGGCTTTCCAGGAACTTATGATAGGTCTTACTCAATAGTGACACAATGATTATACTGATATTAAGGTTAGGTAATTGTAGTGATTAACTAGGTTTACAAAATTGAGGTACTGTAGTTCAAACATTTATGAATTTAACAATTAATTTATATATTAATGGTAAATGATGTATTGGCATTCGTTTCTATTTGGTGTAGGCAAACTTTGACTGCTTAAAATTTTAAAATGTTGTGTTAGAATTTTGGATAGTCATTTGCAAATTAGGGAATCAGATATATCAATAATGTCAGTGGACCCTCGGTTTTCGTTGAAAATTCATTCCAGAATGCTGTTTGAGTGCCGTTACCGAACGAATTTGTTCCCAAAGGACAAAATTAAATTAGATTAGTCGTTTTGGAACCCCAAAAATACATTAAAATACTCTTATAAAAATACATTTACATAAATTTTTTTTTTTTATATTTTATTTAAAGGACATTATACATACACAAAATCAATATGACCTTATAACAGTACAGGATTTACAATTCAACCCCCCCATGTTATAAATAAAATGAATCTCCTTCAAAATTCAAGTAAAAGGAGAATACAAGAAACCCAAAAACAATGAACATCTGAAATAAAGCAAAGACAATATAAAAATACTTCATTGGCTCAGAAAATTTTCTGCCAGTGAACAACCGTTTTTTTGCATCATAATCGATAATTATAAAAAATGACACCCCCTTCACCCTCACCTACCCTAAAATAAATCTGCACATAAATGTTATTCCCTAACAATCATGAACATTTTTTTTTATTATATTTAATGTAAACGAAATACACAAATACATAATTTTGGGACCTTATATCAAATATGATTATTGCAATACAAACCAACCGAACGTACAAACATCCCAAACTTGGAAAAACATAAATGCTCGTTCTGACAATAAACAACAAAAATAACTTAAAATTTAGGCACCTCGTACGTTACTTTGCCAAAACGCCCCGTTATGTATTTAATAACACAATGGAAAACCAAAAAACTTGCCCCCTACAATCCCATCTACCCTAAAAGACCTACACTTACCATTTTACTATTATTTCATCATGAGGAAACGTTTGGTATAATAATTTTTAATAACGTATATTTTATAATAATGTGCATTCCCACCTCTCACCACTATCTTATTGTGACTGACACAAAACTTGGGAAACAATTATGTCAAATGTCAAACCAAACTACAACGTGATCAATATACTGAGGGAATGACATGCATTCTAAAACCAAAAATTGTTTTCCATATACAATATTCATATATATATATACAATATATATATACATATACATAAACAGGAAAAAACAGACTATAACCAAACTATTATGGTGAAAATCAGGTATATACAACTAAATGCAAAATATAAGTTCTCAACATACACTTACGTATCCAGCCCTTACCAGGTACCCCTGTGCCAGACAAACCCCCATTGCTTGCCCCTGACACCTTCCTACCATTCCCTCCCTCCCCTGTCAAGGTCACAGATACATTCTCGAACGCCCCAAAACCCCCCCCCGCCCTCTTCCTCCCCTCTCATTCTCATACATACCTCCTAATCAACACATACTCTAAACAAAACCTCCCCAGGAGACCAACCCCTTACGTACCAATCCCATCCCCAATAAAGTCCCCATTGTCAACTGCCTATACCCCACCGAAAACCCCGCTCCATGCCTGACCGTAAAGTCCTTGATTCCTGCATTTTGTTCTAAAGAACCGTGCTGCAAGAGCCCGTTCTCCCTCACCCCGAACCTCCCTCATACCCCAAGTTACAAAAATATAATCCAAAACCAGATACATAACCGCTCGCCTAACACCCTCAGGACTACCTGCAACATCTAAACTTAAAACTCGCAACACAGACAACCCTCCTCCCCCCACCTCCCTGATTATCCCACCGAACCACTCTCGAACCCTAGGCAAATCCTCAAAAATATATAACATGAAAAGCCGTTTCCAAAATCCCACAGCGCTGGCATAGCCCGTCCTTTATTAGACCCATTACGAAAAGTTGAGCTCTGGATGCCAATATATTATGCAGAAACCTAAACCCCGTTTCCCGCACCCTGGCCGGCAATTTTAACCTTTTTAACCAAAACCACGTAGCCCCCCAATCATACTTTGGATAAGCTGCCCCCCTGTCTCCAACTCACCAGTTCCAATCCTATCAAGCACCTTAACCCGGATTTTCCGCGGTTCCGAGACTACTATGAGATGTCGCAAGAGTGCCTCACAAACCTGAAGATCCTTACCATGCCACCACCGCCTGCTCTCCCTCATAACCCTGTCCACTCTCACCCCTCCCCTCACCAAAAATTCCTGCCTAACGTAAATCCCCATCAATCGCCTCCTCAGAGGTATCAATCCCATACCTCCACTTGCCACCTAGTCATAACCACTTCCTCTCGCAACCAATGTCTTCCAAAACCCAAATAAAACGCAAAACCCTCTTTTGCAGCCGCCGAATATCCTCTTCCATGAGAGGATAAACCGCTGCTACGAACTACAACTTACTGTAAACCAATGCATTAACCACAATGACCCTTTGCAAAGAGTTATCTCCCCGGCCTCCATCCTGCCATCCTACCCACAGCTGCCTCTATCACCGCAGAAGAATTAAACTCCCGTGCAACTTGCGGCACATTACAAAAAACAACACCACAAATTTTTATCCTATCCACTGTATTCCATCCAAACCTTTGACCCAACGCCCCCCCACCCAAGTTCCTACCTCCAACAATTTCGATTTTGCCCTATTTGCACTCATCCCAGTAGCCAACCCAAAAATCTCTATCATCTTATTAACAGTGCCCAACCCCTCTAAGCTTCCCACCAAGATAGTGGTGTCATCTACATACCCGACGATACCCAGGGCACATTCCGGGTCCCCTCCCCCCTCTCTCACACCCTCCTGCACCAATCTATAGAAGGGATCCTGCAGACATGCGAACAGGAGCTGCGACAAGGGACGCCCCTGTCGCAGCCCCCGTCCCATGCCCACCACAGTCCCCACCCTCCCGTTCACCTGCACTCTCACCTGCGCCCTGCCATAAAGCGTCCCCACCCACCTCACTACCTCCTCCCCAAACCCCTGTTTCAATAATATGCCCTGCAACATCTCCCTATTCACGCTGTCATAGGCAGTTTCCCAATCCAACCCCACGACTCCCCCTCCCTCCCTACCTTCAACAAACCCTTTTATTCTACGATGCCCCTCCCTCATACTACGTCCAGGAACTCCATACTGCCCTCCCTCTAAAATATTATTTAATACTTTCTTCATATGATTCACCAGAATACGCGCAAAAATCTTATAATCAGCACAGAGTAAAGTTATCGCTCTATATCCCTTTAATGTCCCGCAACCCCGGCCCTTGGGTATTAAAACCACTATCCCTGTTCGCTGCTCTTCACTCATACTTCCCATTGACTTCATACCATTGAAAACCCTCACCAATACCTCTCGCAAAACCTCCCAATGAGTCACATAGAAGTCGCCCGAAATCCCATCCAAACCCGGTGTCTTCCCAAGTTTCTGTCCCTGCACCGCCTGCCATACCTCTTCCTCAGTAATGCGTCCCTCCAAACTTTTCCTGTCCTCCTGACTAATCCTCTCTAAGATGCTACCTAAAACGAAACCACATGCCTCCTGATTATATAACCCCTTCTGCAATTTTCTCTGAAACCATTTATCCGTATAGCAACTCATGCCCTCAGTGTTACGTATCACCTGACCACTCCTATACCATCTAAATCCTCATCCACTGTTAGGACATAATCGTCATGCCCTTCCGTCGTTCCTGAAATTTACGCAATACCATAGCTGAGGGTTTATCCCCCCATAAAACATCCTCCAATCCCCCTCTAACCCTAATGACATGGAAATTTTCATTTTGAATCTCCCTTAATTGGCCCCGCAGTTCATCGATCTCATCCTGGGGGTACCTCCCCCACCCCTTATAACACTCCCGCAACTGCTCCTCCAAATACCTCTGCTTCCCATACCTCAACTTCCCATCCTCAGACCCCATCCGCATGTAAAATCCCCTTATTGCCACCTTTGCTCGTGTATCCCACCATTTCACAACATCCTCGATACCATTACCCCCTCCCCATAATCTTCCCCACCACTCCTCAAAAACCTCACGATGTCCCTCACCCTGCAGCAAACACACATTCAATTTCCAATAACTAGGATAAATCTTAACTGCACCCTCCCATCCTAACTCAACCAAAACACCTCTATGGTCTGAAAAACCCATCTCCACACAGGTTACACTGCCCACCTGTATATCCCGCGTTACATAAACCCGATCAAGCCGTGCTGCATATCCTCTCCGTACAAAGGTGTGTTCCACATTCCACCCCCCACCCTGTACCACATCCACCACCCCACTGCCCCCAAAACCTCCCTTAAGGCATCCAACATACATCCCGCCCCTCTAGGCTCGACATCCTTCCCTCTAATTATACAATTCCAATCACCTGCTACAATAGTAACCATAGGAAGGCCCCTTAAGGCTTAGACTAAATCGTTACGAACAAAATCCTCCTTAACCCTACGATCATTGCATGCCGGCATGTACACCCCAACAAAGCACACCTGAATATCCCCCCACTCACCTTCCACCCTAACAATTCTACCCCTCCCCTTCCTCCCATGTCCTCAGATGAAAAGGGCTGGTCTCCGTACCCCCACCGTCACCCCTCCCTTTAAATGCCCAGAACTTCCTGTATATAACCTATAACCTTTCAACATTAAAACCCTTCCACACCTATAATTATGCTCCTGTAGGAAGCATACGTCTACATTCATACGTCTCAGTGTTGCCTCCACCCATTTCCTCTTAACCTCCGCTCGGAGGCCGTTGACATTCATATTCAAACACTTGAATTCTGCAATGGGGTTTTCCTCTCGGCCTCATGGATCCTGCTCCACAGTCTTGAAAGTACCACCAAACCCTCGGCTCTCCTTTCCATTTCTACCTCCACCTTTTCCCTTGGCTCCCCTTTCCCTTCCCTTAGCTATGTCCACCCAGGTTTTTTTACTGGACCTCTGTCCTGGTGTAATCACATCATCGTCAGCCTCACCACTTGGCCTCTTACGTGACTCACTCTCAAACTCCATGACCCCCTCCCCCGGAGACCTATGCACCCTCCACTTCTGCAACAACCACTGACCTGCAGTTGACCACTTTAGCACCATCAACACCCACACCCCTGACTCTCCACATCTCCATCCGATTCCACTACTGTACTCTGCAACTCCCCGCAATGGACTATCCAGAATCCTCCTCAGGTCCTCAAGACTGGGGTCGGGGAATCAGTCCCATCCTCCAGTGGACTTCTTTCAGGGGTGACTCCAGCCGCCTCCATTGTCTCACTCGGAGACTCCTGGGGCAACGTCAACACGGCCTCCGCACTCCTTCAACAGCATCACTCCATTTGTCAATTCCCGCAGCATTCGCCATTATATCTTCTACCACAGGTGTCTCTAACAGCACCTGTTCCTCTCGGCACCTGGTTCTGTCCGCACGTCGTCCTCACCTCGAGTAGTCCCATTGTATGGGCCCGTCGCCGATCACACGTTGCTGCCATATGCCCAGTGTCGCCGCATAATCGACACGTCCTCTGCTGTCCTGCATACGTCACGTACACCTGGGTCGGAACGCCTCCATCACAACAAAAACGGTATTTGCCGCCTCAGGGTCATTTTAAGGGAGAACGACCCCTCTGGCATTCCTGCATATGGCCCATGGGCCCATCTCCCTACGGTGGCAGCATGGATGACCCCATACTGGCAAAATACCTGTCTGATGTCTACCTCGTCGGCCTCGAACGGAATATTCTTTCTCCTTATCCACAAGTAGTGCGCAGACGCATCCCGAAGACGTACCTCCAAGTTTGTGTTGATTACGATGTTCTTCTCCTGATACCTGTCGACGATTCCATTGTAGACACTGCCGGATACAAACTTGACAAAAACCCTGGCAGATCCATTCAGGGATATTCCGTAAATGTCCTCTGTAGATATCCCGTACGTGTCTCTCACAATCAAAGGCAAGAGAACGTTGGCATTGCTGGGATACACGGCTCCCTGCAGCAAATCAATGCACACAGTATGTACTCGTCGCCGGTATCCATCCGCCATCTTGGAGAAAATCAAAGTTCTCTGACTCCTCCACCAGGGAGCTCTGGACGCACGTCCGTTCACCACCAAGGCTGGGGAACGACTGATTTACATAATTGTTCGAGTTCGGAGGTGAACGAAAACAGAGGGTCCACTGTATTTTGCCGTGGATATGTGCAAGGTAAAGTAGTTTTCATGTGGTTAGCTACCGGTTGGTGCGTAAGTGAGATCAAATGTTTTTTAATGGTGCTTTTGAAAATGGAGGTTGTCTGCAGTTCGAGAGTTTTCAGGCAGGGAGTTCCAGATTTTAGGCCATTGTTACGCCCACACACAGTTTCATTACCAATATCTTCCAATGTTCATCTATCTAATATTACATTGCGATTACCATCGTTAATAGCTAACACGATGATAATCAGCTTTATTATATTACATATTCATTTTCACCTTCCATGTTTTCATTTATATATATATATATATATATAATGTACATAGGACGGATCGTACCAGTGGTAACAACCATTCAATGTTTGTGTGACGTCACCTCTGGCGACTACTCGCCTGACGCGAGCTGACGTCAGAGGTGAATTTATTATAGTAGTCAGTACAGCACCTCTCTCGGTAAAGAGAAGGTCTTCATTGCTTACTCATTTGAGAAGTTATTGGTCTAGAGCTTTATTCTCTAAAGTCGCCAGAAATTGAGAGATCTGGTGAAACTTTCATTGTATAGAAGTTCTCATGTGTTAAGAGACTTCAAGTATTCTAGTCAACATTCTAATCGTCTCGTAAAACAGAGACACAGTAACTTTATTGATCATATATATATATATATATATATATATATATATATATATATATATATATATATATATATATATATAAAGGCCCATTCAGCTAGAATGAAGGTCATGGTAATTTATAAGTTGTGTATAAAGAGTGTGTTTATATATATAATAGCTAAGAAAAAGGTACAATTAAAATACCTTAAGTCAATAACGTTATCTACGTTATATTAAAGATATATTTTATAAAGTGTTTTCGATCTCCTTATTAATCTATACACAAGATTAAATTATATCCTCAGAACGGTCTTATTACGATATTACTGGAGAATAAAATTCTTCTCCTAGACTAACATCGCCTATGCCTTAAAGAATATCGTAATAAATGGGGACCTGCTGTCCAGGAGATTGAACTTTGTATAACACCTTAAAACAGACTTATAAAGTAATATTTAAAGGACCCTTGCAGAATAAGATGGCTTCATTATCTGCCAGATTTGAAGATCTTACCGTTGAACGGTTGAATACAATAAAGTTACAAACATGTTGGCAAATAGCAAAGTCCCTCGGAGTCAAGTATGATAAACACCACACCGCTGTTACCCTTCGGGCTATCATTAGGAATTTACTTTCTCCAGAAGCCTCAGAAGAAGACTCTGGTGAGGAAATAACACGATGAAAGTTTGATTTCACAATTGGACCAGCAGTCATTATTAAATGACATGGAAGTGCCTTTAGTAGGTACTAAAGATACATCAACGAGACCTAAGTCTCCGCTACAACTTCCGTCACAGGCTCAGTCAACTTGGGAAACCATAGATTTTACAGGTAATACACCAGAAACTACCACATTCTCAATGTTAACGGAACCTAGGATTCCGGTGAGGAATAATTCAGAGTTTTCCCAATGGAACTTCCTTCAAATTCCTCCTGAGATACAATCTCCTGAACAATTTGAGAAATTAGAACGCTTCTTGAAGCTACAAACTACATAAAGCCCAACGTAAGTTTAAATAAGAAGAGTTCGAAAGAGAGTCCATCAGACATGATAGACAACTCAACCCAGAAAATACGGAGTCTCGTCCAGAACTAAGGATCGAGACATTCAACATTCATCAAGCGGCTGCTATGGTTCCCAAATTCTGTGAGGAAAACCTGACGCATTTTTTGAAGCCTTTGAGAATCAGGCTCAAATTATGAAGTGGCCTCGAGAACACTGGGCTGCCCTGATACACACTACTTTGACGGGGAAAGCACAGGCTAGCACGGCTTCATTACCGTTCGAACAATACTCTCAGTACGAGATGATAAAGAAAACTGTTTTGGACGCTTATGACTTCTTGCCTCCCAGTTATTTACGGGCTTTCCGGACATTGCAGCGCAACCCACAGCAGTCCTGGGTAGAGTTTGCCCGAGGAAAACAAGCAGCGTTCGAGAGATGGCTTAGGGCTTCGAATTGCAATACAGTGGAGTCCCTTTCTCAATTAATTTTGAATGAAGACTTCTAAAATTACTTGACGGAAGACCTGCATACGTATCTTAACGGACGTTCCGCCTCAACGCTAATAGAAACTGCTTCGATAGCCGACCATTATGAAATAGCTCACCAGACAACAGGAAAAAGTAAACATAAAGACGCTGTGCAGAAAACTCCGAGGAAAGTCTCTTAGTTTGAAGGAGCAGAGTATACGTGGCGTACTAACTGGCATAGTAATTCCACTCAGGGAAGCCAATTACGTTTCTGTAATTACTGCCGAAGACCAGGACATTTGGAAAACCAGTGTAGAAAGAAGAACGAGCATAACTACGAAAACCCCAAGAGGTACCCTACTCAAGTAATCTCTTCTCAGGTCCAAACTAAAGCTCAGCCTGTAGGGACGAACTCAAAATCGTCCCATCCAGAGACACCACAGATGATATGATTACATTCTGAAGAACATCCTGAAACTAAGGTACGCGAGGCCATGGAACCTTACCTTGCAACAGGAAAAGTGGGCCTCGATGAAAAAAGTTTAGTAAATGTCACTACTTTCTGAGACACCGGGAGATGTCTTTATTAAGGACAGATGTATTACCCCTAAATGAAAACTCCGACACCAAAATGTAAGTTTTATTAGAGGCTTATGGTGGTGCCTTAATTAAAGTACCACTGCATAGTGTGTTTTTGGAAATCCCCGACTATGTGGGTTGGATAACTGTTGGAATATCTAGTAAAGAATTCCCCATTCAGGGTGTTGGACTATTGATCAGAAATTATGTATACCACCAAGGGATTTGTAAAGAACCTTTGGTGATAAATAACCACTCTGAAGTCCATTATGCTTCAGAAGCATCAACCGAAGGTCCGGCATTATTACTCGTGCCATGTCTCGCTCTGCTGGTTGTGAAGAACCCTCGGAAAATAAAGACCTGGGCTTGGATTTAATATTTAGTAATGCAATCCAAACCGGAATCTTTAAACCTAGTCAAGCCATGATTAACCCCGAGTGTTCCGCAGGAAAAGGTCTCGGAAAAACTGATCTGATTCAGACTCAAACGTCAGATCCGGACTTGAATCACTGTAAGAGTATAACAGTTTCTGAGGAACAAGCCAAACTATTAGAAAACTGTTGTTATTACGAGGATGGTTCCAAGAACCTGAGGAGTTAAGTAGTGTTGTCTACTTCTTTCCGAGATACCACTCTTGAGTTTTCTCATAAAGTCCTCTAGGTGGACATCTTGGGACAAGGAAAGCTTTAGGAAAAATCGTAAAACATTTTTATTGGCTTAAGATGGAGGAAAAGGTGAGGACATATGTTAAAGAAAGTCATATTTGCCAAAAGGCAGGTAAGCCTGCTCAAAACCACCCCCGGCCCCCCTAATTCCTATTCCTGCACAAGGAGAACCCTTCTCTCGTCTAATTATTGATTGTGTGGGACCCCTGCCAAAAACCTGTCAGGGAAATCAATATTGGTTTACTATTATGGATTCTAGTACCAGATATCCCGAAGCCATTCCTGTTAGGAAAATTACTTCTCGGGTAATTGTTCGTTCCCTATTAAAGTTTTTTTTTTCTCAAGTGGGAATCCCCAGAAAAATTCAAGTCAGACCAAGGGACGAACTTTATTTCTAAAACATTCAGAAATCAATGTCCCACTTAGATATAGAATCTTTGTCCACGAGTTATCACCCTCTAACCCAAGGAGCTCTGGAACGTTTTCACCAGACTTTAAAATCTATGCTAAGAGCATATTGTCAGCAATTTTCGCAAACTGGGACGAGGGGATACCTATGTTGTTATTCGCTCTACGAAATTGTGAACAAGAGAGTATGGACTTCACCCCATTCAAGTTAGAGGCTCATTTACTGTATTGAAAGACACTTGGACCGGTAAGATGGAAGGTTCAATAAGATCATCACCTATTCTGATGCAAGATCGATTGTCTCAAGCTAGGAAATTAGCCGCAGAAAATTTGGCTTCGGCTCAAAAGAAACTGAAACTTTGGTACGACCAACGAGCGAAACCCCGCTCTTTTGAACCCAAAGATTTAGTGATGGCTCAGAGGTTAGTTCCCGCCCATGCTTTCTTACCTTGTCACCAAGGTCCTTAAGAGGTTGTGAGTAAAGAAAATGATGTAAATTAAGTAGTGAAGATACCTGGAAAACGGAACAGACTGTTCCACATAAATCAACTGAAATCCTATCATTCCAAAATACTACCAGCGACATCCATCACTACCCTATCAACCATTGGAGAAAATGCATCATCAGGAGTCAGAAGAGCTGACACTCACCTTAAAAATTCTGAATCTCTACTTAGTATTGATAAACTAATTAGCAATTTGGACGATTCTAAAAGATCAGAAATATGTACTCATAGTAAATTATAAAAGCTTATTTGGAGTTGTGCCAAAAACTTGCACTCTGGGGTATCACGAAGTCGAGCTCCTCGACTCTCGTCCAATCAAACAACCACCTTATAGAGTGAGTCCAGCTAAACATCAGTTGTTGAATCAAGAAGTTGAATTTCTGCTTGAACATGGCCTTGTGGAACGAAGTAAGAGTCTTTGGGCGTCTCCTTGTTTGTTAGTTCCCAAACCAGACAGGACATTCCGTATGTGTACGGACTATCGTAAGCTTACCTTTGTCACAGTACTGGATGGATACCCTCTTCCTCGAATAGACGACCTGATAGATACTGTCTCCAACTCTACATTCGTGAGTCGACTTGATTTACTGAGAGGATACAAGTCCCTCTTGCTCCAAAAGACAAAGACAAAACCGCCTTTGTCATTAAAGATGGTTTGTTCAATTACCGTGTCATGCTCTTCGGGTTGTGTATCGCAGCTTCGACCTTCCAAAGACTCATGAACCAGCTAACCCAACCTTTGGAAGGAGTCGAGGCATATCTTGATGATTTAGTAGTATTCAGCGACTACTGGGAATAACACCTTATTCGCCTAGAAAGCTTTAATTTTACTGTAAATTTGGCAAAGTGTGCATTTGGAGAAGCCACAATTAAATATCTAGGATTTCAAATAGAACAAGAAAAAGAGGCTCCTATTAACATCAAAGTAAAAGCCATCGCAGACTTCCCTATTCCCACTGATAGAAAAGGAGTGCAACGATTTCTAGGGATGATTAGTTATTACAGAAGATTTTGCCCTAACTTTGCTCAATTAGCAGCTCCTTTGACTGAATTAACCATCCCTAGAGTAACATATAAATGGACCTTGGAATGTAATACAGCTTTTGAGAAATTAAAACACTTGCTTACCTCCGCTCCTGTATTACAAAGACCCAATTTTCATAAGCCTTTTGTCTTACACATTGATGCAAGCTGTTATGCAATAGGAGCTGTCCTACTACAAAATTCAACAGTCTGAAATTTTGCATCCCATTTGTTATTTTTCATCTAAATTAAAGCCAAACCAAAGAAATTATTCAATAGTGGAAAAAGAGGCATTAGCTCTAGTTGTTTTTTTTTAGAGTATTTTGATGTGTACTTAGGAACCTCGCCTCATAAAGTATTAGTGTTTTCCGATCACAACCCTTTGACCTTTATAAATATGATGAAATCTAAGAATGTCCGGATTCTGAGGTGGGCTCTCAGAATCCTACCTTATTCGTTTAGTATAAATCATATAAAAGGACCTAGTAACGTTCTTGCGGATGCTCTTTCACGTCTTTAATAAAGTAGAATTAATTAACAATTCCTTAAAACCTTTGCTTGAAGATGTTAAAAGAATTGAGAATTTTTTTTTTTTATATTATCATGTTATATTTCTAATATTTGTTTTGTCTATTACAGTTACTGTATGTATAGTAACTTTTTGTATCGACCTGGAATTTATTTTTTTAATTTTATTTAAAAGACATATTTCATCATACATAGTAATAATATAATACAAAAAAATCATAACCAAAATTAACAATTACTCCTAGAAGGATATAACACGTAACTGTACATTAGTTACCCACACAAACGACATTACATATACAGCCAATTTGAACATGACATTCAATATAAATGAAAACTTGACTACAAAACAATAACCATACAAGGTTCAAACACCGTAAACCTTAAATAACATCTCACACCCAAGGCTCATAAACATACAATGGGATGTAAACAAACCCCACTTACAATAATGACAAAAACAGAAATTGATTATATTTATGGAACTTAGAACACATATTTTATTAAATAAACAAAAACAATACATTACAAAGACAGAAGCATCATACAAAATAATAAACTGTAAAGTTACAATTCCAGACCTTCCTTTGCCTGGAAATGCAAAATTATAGATAACCACATAACCCACTTAAGACCCTATATATACTGCAACCATACCATACACAAATACAAATATGTAACCCCCAAACATAAGAATGGCATTCCGGAATGGAAATAATCCCCAAAGAGGGAAAAAAAACAAATTTAACAAAATTGTGTACATTATCGTGCATAAAAGCAAAAATGTACTATGACATATTACAAAATTTAAGGAGTACAAAAGTGCCTGCATGTACAATTCCACACAGAAGGCAAAGAACCCAAGTAAACAAAGAGATTAGTAGAAGAGCTAGAAACGAGTATGCACAAGTACGGAGGGAGGCCCAGAAACAGTACGAAAATGACATAGCATCGAAAGTTAAGTCCGACCCGAAACTGATGTACAGTCACATCAGAAGGAAGACAACAGTCAAGGACCAGGTGATAAGGCTGAGGAGAGAAGATGGGGAACTCACAAGTAATGATCAAGAGGTATGTGAGGAGCTCAACTTGAGGTTTAAGGAAGTATTCACAATGGAGGAAGGAAGGCAGCTGGGTAGACAGGACGTTGTTCGTCACCAACAAGGGATGTACCAAGTGCTAGAAGGCATACACACAACTGAGGAGGAAGTGAAGCAGTTACTCAGTGACCTCGATACCTCAAAGGCGATGGGTCCGGACAATATCTCCCCGTGGGTTCTTCGGGAAGGAGCTGAGGTACTGAGTGTGCCACTTACCATAATATTCAACACATCCCTTGAAACTGGGCAGCTAACTGAGTTATGGAAGAAGGCCAACATAGTCCCCATTTTTAAAAAAAGGAGACAGAAAAGAGGCACTAAACTATAGACCAGTGTCACTTACATGTATAGTGTGCAAAGTCCTGGAGAAAATCATCAGGAAAAGAATGGTGGAACACCTTGAGCTGAACAGGATAATAAACACCAGACAGCACGGATTCTGGGAAGGCAAATCCTGTGTAACAAACCTCCTAGAGTTCTATGATAAAGTAACAGAGGTAAGGCAGGAGAGAGAAGGGTGGATTGATTGCATTTTCCTGGACTGCAGGAAAGCCTTCGACACAGTTCCTCATATGAGATTAGTAAAGAAGTTGGAAGAACAAGCAGGTATAACAGGAAGGGCACTGGAATGGATCAGGGAATACCTCAAAGGGAGGCAACAACGGGTCATGGTGCGTGGTGAGGTATCACAGTGGGTGCCTGTGACGAGCAGTGTACCGCAGGGGTCAGTCCTAGGACCAGTGTTATTCCTGGTATATGTAAATGACATGACGGACGGGATAGACTCAGAAGTGTCTCTATTCGCGGATGATGTGAAAATAATGAGGAGAATCACATCAGAAGAGGACCAGGCATGGCTGCAAACAGACCTGGACAAGCTCGACATCTGGTCCAGCAATTGGCTTCTCGAATTCAATCCCTCCAAATGCAAAGTCATGAGGATCGGAGAAGGGCAAAGAAGACCGCTGACAGAGTACAAGCTAGGCGGACAAAGGCTACAAACTTCGGCAAAGGAGAAAGACCTTGGAGTGAGTATAACGCCAAGCACGTCTCCGGAGGCACACATCAACCAGATAACTGCGGCAGCATATGGGCGACTGGCAAACCTAAGATTAGCGTTCCGTTACCTTAACAAGGAATCGTTCAAGACACTGTATACCGTGTACGTCAGGCCCATACTAGAATATGCAGCACCAGTCTGGAACCCACACCTGGTCAAGCACGTAAAGAAACTAGAGAAAGTGCAAAGGTTTGCGACAAGGTTAGTTCCACAACTCAACGGTCTGTCTTATGAAGAAAGATTGAGGGAAATAGGACTAACAACACTGGAGGAAAGAAGGGTCAGAGGAGACATGATAACGACATACAAAATACTGCGGGGAACTGACAACGTAGACAGTGACAGGATGTTTCAGAGGGGAACACAGAAATAAGGGGACACAACTGGAAGCTGAGGACTCAGATGAGTCAAAGGGATGTCAGGAAGCATTTCTTCAGCCACAGAGTAGTCAGGAAGTGGAATAGTCTAGAGAAAGATATAGTGGAGGCAGGAACCATACATAGTTTTAAGACAAGGTATGATAAAGCTCATGGAGCAGGGAGAGCAGAGACCCAGTAGCAGACAGCGAAGAGGCGGGGCCAGGAGCTGAGTCTCGACCCCTGCAACCACAATTAGGTGAGTACAATTAGGTGAGTACACACACACTATGATCATTAAACATCGGTTATGAAGGAACACAGGAGACGCAAGCAAAAATATTCAGAAGGAACACACACACCATTCAAATAACCAACACAGAGGTGACCAACCCTTATGCCTTCCCATGATCCCCCCACCCGAAAAACCAAAACCAACCTAAGCCCATCCCGAAGACCCATCCCCCGGAACACAGCCACACCCCCTACTGTCGCCCCGTCCAACTTGTAAGAAGTCTACTGTCATCACCCACCCTGTCAAACCCCCAATACACACACACACATACGTGACCCTACCATACCTAACACATCCACACTGCCTCCCGTCACAGAAAAAGCCCCAACAACCCATATAATAACCCAACCCCATTCCTAACCACATCCTTCCGCAACCATTGCCTCCCATTCGCCCAAATACACTTGAAGACCCTACGTTCAATCTCATTTACATCCGCTCTCAACAGAGGGTACACACCAGCTACATACCAAATCCTACTGTAGACTAACGTATTCACAGCTATGACCCTCTGCATCTCCATCTCGCCTCCTCCTTACCCAAACCTTGATAAAACTTACGAATCTGCGGCTTTCCCACCAGCACACCACATCTTCCTCCGATCGACCCCGTTCCCATAACCCATCCCACCAACTCGCAAACTCCACTCTTTTACCCACTCCTGATAACAGCCTCACGTTCAATTTCTAGTACCCCCTGTACCACCTGGCAGCCCCTGACCAATCTACCTCTGCCAACACCCCCCTATGGTTAGAAAAACCCACATCCACAAAACTAATCCTACCCACCACCTCGGACCCCGACACATAAATTCTATCTAACCTGGCCCCGTAACCTCTCCTTACAAAAGTACACTCCCCCGGTCCCCCATCCCCAACTACATCCCCCTATCCTGCACTCCGCAATAAATCTCTCAACTGTCCCAACACACACCCGCTCCCCCCTAGGCTCAACATCGATCCCTAATCACGCAATTAAAATCCCCTCCCACAATCGACACCCCTGGCAAACCCCGAAAAGCATAAATCATTACATCCCTTACAAAGTCCACCTTCACCTTCCTGGAATGATCCACAGGCATGAACACACCCAGGAAACACCCTCACCCCACTCCCCCTCTACTCGAACTATTCGACCCCCCACACTCTTCCCATGCAAATAATGTAAAAGGGCTAGATTCAGCGACCGCTTCCACCACTCCTCCCTTTAATTTTCCAGATGAACCAGAATACACCTTGTACCCTTTCAACATCAACTCACTCCCACATCTAAAATTGTGTTCTTGTAAAAAGGCCACATGCACACCATACCTCCTTAAAGTTCCTTCTACCCACGCCCGTTTAATCTCTTCCCGTAACCCATTCACATTTAATGTTAGACACTTGAAAACTCCTGTAATGGTTTGCCCTTCGGCCGCGGTGGAGGCTGCTTCCCACCCTTGATCTGTCCACTACCATGCAACAACCCCAGGTCCTTTCTCGCCACCTCCACCATTAACTTTGTACCTGTCCTCTGTGCTGGTGTTAACATATCTTCACTATCAGTCCCCGTGCCCGGTCTTTTCCTTGACCCTGGCACCGCTTCCATACTACCATCCATCTCTACACTCTCCTGCCTGTGCACCTCCACTGATACTTGCTCCTGAACAGTGGCTTGCTGCTATGCACAGCTGTTCACCAACTCATCCACCACACACTCAGCCTCAATCATACCCTCACATGCCTCCCCACTGAGCACCGGCAATGGGTCATCCAACAACTCCCGCAAAGGGGCTTCCTCTATGCTGTCAGTCAGCGCCTCGGCGCCAGCAGCAGCCACCTGCCCCGCCGACTGTGGCAGCGTCTGACACACTACTGTCGACCCTTCGACAATCTCACTCCATAGTTTAGGTCCAACCTCCTTGTCAGCCACCGGGTCCTGCACCTCCTCCTGCGTCCCGTCGCCCCGGTCTCGTCGTCCATCATCTACTCTGTCCCCTCCTCTGCATGCAGTCCGCCACCACATGCTCATACGCTCCACACAACCTGCATGTCCTCCTCTGTCCCACGTACGTTACGTAGAGCTGGGTCCTAAAATCCTGCAGGACAACATAAGGGATGGGCCGTCGTAAAGTCATCTTAAGCGAGTACGTCCCTTCAAACAGACCCACCAACGGTCCCCCGCTCCACTTCCCAGCCATTGCCGCATGCACGATGCCTTAAGCTCCAAATACATCGCTGATGTCCATGGGGTCTGATTCGAATGGAACATTCTTGACCCTGATCCACGTGTAGGTATGCGACACGTCTTTCAGTCGTACTTGTAAACCAGAATGCACTGTATATACCCAGTCTTGGTGGCGGTCTATGGTCCTCTCGTAAGCTTCAGCTGTCATGAACTTGATGAAGACTCTGTTAACGCCATTTAGAGCCACTCCGTACAAATCTTCTGTCTCCAATCCGTAGACGTCTCGTAATATATTAGGCAGCACTGTCGTCAATGTAGCCTGTTGCAACACCCCAATCATCATATCTATACAGACGGTATTAATCCTGCGTCTGCTCGCCGTCGCCATGTTGACAGAAAATGAAGTTTCCAGTGCTCGCCGCTAGGTGGCAATACGTGGATAAGCACACCCACACCCCACAAACGCTGGTGGCTAATGATCGACCTGGGATTGGACTGAGAGACATTGTTGACTGCGGCAATGTCAGAGATGTTTGTGTCTGGTATTATGTCTATGGGTCCTGTCACAACTATTAAGAAAGTGTTTTAGCTCAGGGTTAAAGTTGGAATTTATGGTTCTATAAATGTAGATTGCAGAGTAGTAAGTGTGGATGTTCTGAACAGTGAGTAAGTTTAGGTCTTTGAAGAGTGGGGGTGCCTAGCTTTGGATTGAGTGATAATTCATACTGCGGCTTTTGTTGGTTATTACTGGCTTTAGGTGGGTAATTGCTGTTGATCCCCAAGCACAAATGGCATATGTGAGGTAGGGGTAGATGAGTGAATAGTATAGTGGCTGATTGTGGTACATAGTAACGTATCAAAAAAAGGGCCCAGAGTTTTGGACACTTTTTGAAATGAGGTAAACCAGGAATTTCCTCATTATCTAAGCAATGAGGGTGTTGATCTTAATGTTTAATTGTGCATCCCTTTCTGTTGCCAAACAAATATAGAAGGTCTTATCAGTTTTGGGAGTGAAAGTTTTGGCTGTCATCCATGATATTTTTAGTATTCGTGTTAACAATGATGTTGAGCGTGGCAAGATTTGGGTGAGATGACGTAAGTCGTCGTCAGGAAAGAGTATTGGTTTAATTTTTGTGACACTGGAAAGATCATTGATAAGGGGGAAGAGCAGGGGACCAAGGACACTTCCTTCGACTGTATAAAGTGGTCATCAAGGAGGATTGTTTTTTAATGGTATTACTGAACCTAAGTGGGGGTGGATTTAGATGGGCGACCTATTCATAGTAATGGGATAGATGGCGATTTACTGTGTCGAAAGCTTTGAATAAAAGTCCAATGATATTCTTTATTTTCAGTGGGGGAAACGGTTTCAAACTTTAAGTTGCACCGGCTTTTTTTTCCCCGACAAATTCCAGGGGTTGAGATGTTTTGTGTCGTTGTAAACGAGTATAATTTTTTTAGAACAAGTTTCTTGAAGATTTTGGAAAAACGGTGTTTGATATTGGCCTATAGTTGTTTAGTCTGTAAAAAACACCTTGTAAAATCTGCTTTTTGAGAGTCGAAAGTGCTGTTTCAATTTGTTAAAAATAATAAATGATGAAAGACATGAGCGGCTCTTTTATATTAATGGTGGACTGATACATTCTGATTTATTTTATGACGATTATCAAGAATTTCAGGGTTCAGTGGTAGTTAGAAGGGGAGGGAAAATTCTTTCAGTTAATCACTTGTAAAGGTTAAAATTGGATTTACTAAAGATGATCCTATGGTTGAAAAGAAAGTCATTTATCTTGTTTAATGTATCAAAGGCTGTAGTGGTGTTTCGTTTGGTTTAGTTAGGACAATATCCTATTTTTTTTCAGGTGTGTGGCCAGAATCTGTGAGTGTTTTCAGGTTTTTTTTCAAAATTTTGTTTGTAACTACTGATGAAAATTGCCTTTTTTTAAAAGAACTGATAAATAGTATTTAATAAACTTATATGAAGCCCTCTATATTGCTTTTCATATTGATGTTATCGAATCTGTTTCATTTTTATGACAATGTTTTGTTTAGTCTGTGTAATTTTTTAAAGAAATTGTCTGCCCAAATCTTCGATACCCTTGGCGTTGAGAATTCTATCCCCGGGTCAACGTCCCCTAGCTCTGCTGTAAAGTTATTTATGTGCCTGGTCATGGAGGAAAAATGCTTGTGTACCGAGGTGGTTTTTAATGTTTGTTAAGGAAGATGGGGAGTGGTCTGTAGTGATATCTGTTATTATCCCGGATTTAAGGCTAGGATATTGGTCCATATAGAAATTATAAAAATTCCAGTAACCCCGGTTGGTTTAGTTATTGTTGGTAGGGAAAGGGGCTGTTCATATTGTTGATGAAATCAGTTACTGGCTGATCATCTAGGGGCCCAAGAATGATGTTAGCCCAGCTAAGATAAGGTGGTGTTTGTTCATTTGGTTTTGTTATTAGCATTTTTGGGTTATAAATAAAATGGGTCGGGGGGAGGCATCGAATGGCCTAATTGTTATGGGAGCCCTTAAATTTTGTGCAGAATATTAGCAAAAATATCATATCACTTATAAAGTGGTGTCACAAAGGAATTTCATTAGAGAAAGATTGCAATCCCCCAACTTGAGGGTCTGGGAGTTGTGTATTGCTGTGTATCCTGTGAGTAGATATCTTTGTATCCTGCTAGCCAGGTTTCAGTAAGAACAATACATGAAGGTTATCTTAGAACCCAAGGGGCCGGAGGTCATTAGTGTTTGCTTAGAGTCAGGGGCAGAATTAAGGCTTTTAGCATATTTAGGACAGTGTTGGCTTGTGAGGGTGTGTAGAGAAAGTTACTTTCCAGTAAATTTTGATTGGGTGTTAGATTATATAGGTTAGATCAGGGTCGACGTGATCATTCATCATTTTTGGTTAAATAGTGATTTTATATCATGAAAGGGGGTGGTGAATTCTGTACTGATATCTGTAGAAGGGTAAGTCAAGTAATAGCCAGCATATTGGTCAAATAGTGTTGGAACAAAAAAACAAATGAATTGGTTTCTTATTGTAGAAAAGAAATAACAAAATCAAAAAAACTCTAAGTGTATTGGTTTTATTGCTTGATTTTTAAATTGGAAAACAAATAATAACTGGGTTATAAAAAAAAAAGTAACACCAGACTGTCACTTGTAATACCAGAATATGCAATATATATAAAGGTATTTAATAAAATAAAAGTATAATAAAAAAATTAGAGGTGGTTGTAGCTGAATTTTGACAATAGTGGGTTAATAAAAAAAAATTAAAAAATAAGTTTGGGAGCAAAAAAAGTAAAAAATAAAAATAGGGCAACAATAATTTTAAGAAAAAAATTGGGGCAAAATAAAAACGGGTTTTGGGGGGTTTTGAAAAAAAAAAAGTATAAGACTTAATTGGGAAATGCCCGAAGCATCGGTGAGAGGGGAAAGGGAAAGGGGAAAAATGGAAATCCCTGGAAAAGGATGGGATGGTGGGGGAAGAGGGAGGGGGAGGAAAGATCAGTGGCCCAATCACTGTGGAGCAAGTGGTCCCGATGTACTGCAGGCGAGAGAGAGGGGGGGTGGACAGGGTACATGGCCCCCGGGAGCGGGGAAAGGGCGGCAGAGCAACCAGGAAAGGTCGAAAGGCAGCCCGGGAAAACACTGTACGGGATGTTTGACGAGGAGATTACCAAGATTTTTCCCCCTTTCGAGTGAGTTGAACTGCGTTCTTGAAAGGTAATGCATTCGTTTGGATGGCCGGGGGAAGTGGATGAGTGAGGTTGAGAGGATTGATTCAATGTTGACACGTTTTTGGGGGCAGACGAACGGTCTTGTCTTGGAGTCTTGAAGTTCGGGGGAAAAACCCACGGCCGGTTAAACGGGCGAGTGGTGTGAACTTGACCCCCCCCCACATGGGGGGTTAGGGAAGGGGGTGTAGCGCAGAGGTGGGGGGGAAGGCGGGTCCATTGGTTTTTGGGCAGTTTGGAGGCTTTTCATTGGGGGGGAGGTGGTTGTCTCTCGACGGGTAGGAAGCAGCTGAAGGGTTCGTGGAGTGGTGGCTTGCGGGGTGGTGGTAACCTCATTGGTGGAGACCGAGAGAAGTTCGTCAAAAACAGCAATTCTTGCAAGTCATCGGGTGCAGCGAAGCTGACACCTTTGGAACCATTTTAAAAAATTTTGAAGGGGGAATAAACGGAATTTTAATTTTGATGACACTTTTTGGGAGGGAAAGGGAAGTTGGGGATAGATGTGTTGAAGGATCCGGGTTGAGCTGCATTTGCAGGAGCAAACACTGCAAAGAAATTTTTTGGGACATGGGGTAGAGGAGAGGAGGGTGGGGGGGCCCGTTGAGTGGCTTGCAATCTTGGTGGTTGTAGTGGTTGCAGAAAAAGTTGGAAGTTCCCCGGGTGTTTTTAAGGTTTTCCCTTTAATTTCTTGGAAAGGATCCCCCTTAACAGGGAATTTGGCGGGCCAGGGGTTGGTGATCCCCTTTTTACATTTTGATCCCCGGGTGGAGCAGCAGAGAGGCGCAGGAGGAAAGTCAGGACCTTCGGGACCACAGGGGGAAATATCTTCTTTTTTCTTAAATAAATTTTCGTTGGGGTGACTAAAAAAAAGGCCCACAGGGTGAGATTTGTTTTTAAATTTTCCGGGTTTTAAAACCTGATTGGGGTTATGAGCATGGGCCAGACCTTTAAAGGGGCTCGGGAGCCATTTCCGTGTTTTCTATAAACGGGGATTTTTCCAATTAAAACATTGATTTTTAATTCTTTTTCATCTAAACTTGGGAAACTATTAAAAAGATTTTTTCCCAAAAAAATTGTTTGGGGGGATTTAAAATTTTAAAACCCCATGGTAAAATTTGAGTTTAATTCGGTCGATTTTCAAAAAATTTTAAAAGAACTTTTTTGGGGCTTCATTTAAAGGTAAGGTTAAAGGGGAGCAGCCTTGATTTATCGGTTTTGGGAAAAACCCCCCAAGGGATGAAAAGAAACTTTTTATTTCCCATCTTAAATTTGTGATAAAAAAGGGGTTTTCCCGGGGAAAGAATGGTTCCCAAAAGAATTTTCCTTCAAAGGGGTAAACGGGGTTTCATTTTTGTTGGGAAAAGTGAAACTTTTCTGATTTTAAAAAGGCCTTACCTTCAATCAGAAACCCCCCGGAAAAAGGCCCCCCCAAACCCCTGGGAATCAAAAGGGAGATGGGAGACTAAAAGGTTTTAAAACCTAAAAATTTTTGCTAATATTTTTATCTTAAAAATAAGTTTTTTCAAAAGTAAAGGTTTTTTTTCTCCTTTTAATCCCGCTAATTTTCCCCTGGGTTTAACCGGAAAGGGAAGGTAAAATCATTTTATTTACACAAATTTAATAAACTTTTTCCAAAAATAAACAAAAGGGCCCAAAACCCTCCCAAAAAATTTTTTTTAACCCTTTTTAAAAAATCCAAGACGCTTTTTAAAATTTTATAAAATTTTGCAAGTTGTTTTTCAACCTTATTATTTTTCTAATAAAATTTTTTATAAAAAATTATTAAATAAAAAACCCCTCATTTTTAACCTAAAAAACCTTGTTAGATTTTAAATTCCAAAAACCCCTTTTTGCCAACCAATGTTTTTTTCCATTGGGAAGATTTGGTTATTTGCTTATTCAAACTTAAAGGGGAAAACCCCCTTCATATTGAATTTTTTAGGGAAAGTTGGGGAACCCCCTGGGGGTTCCTGTCCCCCCCATTTTAAGGCCTGTAACCCCTTTTCTTACCACCCCGCCCCCGTTTTCCGCTTCTATTTGTTTTCAACTAAGTGGAAATTAAATAAAACCACACCCGGGTTACCCCTTTGGGGCCTCCCATTTTGTGTTGGCAATACACCTTTTGGTCCCCCATTTTGGTAAAGGCTTAAAAGTTTTGGGAATTAACATATTTGTTTTTCCCCCTTCTAGGGATTTTTTCCAGGAAATTTTAATGGTCCAAAAGTTTTTTGGGCTTTCGGCCCTTTCCCAAAAACCCATGTTTCCCTTTGGGTTTGTGTAATTGTTTTGGCCCCCGGTTTCCGGGGATGGGGTTTTGATTGCTTCAGACTCATTTCAAAAAATTTTTAGGGGTTTTGGGTCTATTGGTCTGTAGTTCTTTGCTATTGCTTTACTGCTGCCTTTGGGGGGGGCTTTTCTTTTGTTTTAGCAACTGCGAAACGACCCAGTCCATGTTTCCTTTTGGGGTGTTAAAAAAGGTGATGGGGTTCTTGCCCGTTCTTATTTTAACACAGAGTTCCCGGGGTCTGGGGCCCGGGCGGTGCATTGGCAAGCCCTTTTTCGCCTTTTGAAGTCATTTGGCCTTAGGGGAATGTGGAAAAAAATTAAATTTTTCTTTAACTTTCAGTCTGGTTAGTGGCTTTGGCCAAAAAACCGGTCATACTGGGAATTTTTGAATCACTTATTTTCCCTTTCTGTCATCTGTGGGAGGACCCATCTCGTTTTAGTAGGGGCCCCAAAACTGGATGATGTTATCGACTTTTTTTTGGCATAAAAAAGAAATACTTTGGGTTTCTTTCAATTTTTTTTATGGCTTTTTGTTTTCCCCATTTTTAACCTGTAAGATTCCTTTTTGTTTTTTAAATTGATGTTTTCCCATTTCTCTGACCGGTTTTCCCCTACGTATTTCCGAATTTTTTGGCCTCTCTTGGGTTTTGGGTTTTTTCCTTTTGCCTGTAAGGGGGGCACCCCTTTTCCCTTTTTAGTTACACCCTTTTCCTTTTTTTTCCCAATGGGTTTTCCCTTATTAATTTGTTTTGACATAGGTTAGGATCCGTGATCTTAGGCCATCTTCCCCGTTTAAAAAATTTTCAAGTTATTTTTCCACCCCTTTTGTTTTTGTTATTGAAGTTGAAATTGGAGAAGGCCCCCCGACTGATCCCTTTTTTTGATTGGGGCCCCCCCATACATGGGCTGGACCCTATTATCTCAGGCCATAAGTATGGAGCCGTATGGTGCGGGGGGAAGAATTAAGACAGGTTGTCACTAGTTTGAGTCTGATTGTGGCTTTGCAACGCACGGATTCAAGCTCTGCTTCGGCTTGCACATGATCAATATACTTCAAGTGGTCAAGGTGAGCTTCTCTGATAGTTCCGGAGCAATCTCCCTTACCCCGAACTTTTTTCGCGGAGCTGTCGTAGGACACGGTAAGGGCCGACAAACTTGGGGGCAAGTTTATGCATACCAGGGGGCTGCGTTTTTGGGGTTTAGCAACATAACTTGCATCCTGGTTCCACCTTTTTCTTGCCTTAGCATGGGCGTTGCGATCAGACATGATCTTATCTGTGGCTTTTATTAGGTTCTCACGTACTCACTGGAAGACAAGCTGTGTTGTCTGCATCTTAACTATACTGGTGTTATCGGTGTCATAAACCAACGGGGCAAAAAAAGATTTCGTACGGTAAACACTTATCATAGCCATACAAGGCAAAATGGGGTGTTTCCAATTTAGCTGTTGAGGGGAAAAGTTCAATGTACACTGATCATCT
>WNWK01026090.1:0-27798 GCA_009830355.1 Cherax destructor
TTTTAAAAACACAGACCCTGTACTCAATAAAGTTAAAGACATAAGAACTATTTTAGCAAGTGCTCTCCCAGGTATGTAATAAAATATAAACTTTATACAAATAGAAACATTATGGTTATTTTAACAAAAAAAATGTGTTTACTTGAACCCCTATAGAAACCATATCATGTCAAAATACAATTTAAGACTTGCAAAAGGACACACAATGTATGTAGAGAGGACAATAAATTTTGTTGAAGTTCATGGCTCTGGTAGCAAAAAGAATGTTTAAAAATATTTTTGTGACAGTCATAAATTTTTTATGGAGGGACCTGCGCTGATGACCCTGTGGTTTAGCACTTCTTTTTTATTATAATAATAATATGAAGGGACCACCGAGAAGACTGATGTGCTCTTCAAAGAGCAGAGCAAGTAGGGTATTTCACACTAGAACTGTGAGACCTGACAATTATTTTTAAACAATCATAACAAATGCTAAACCCACTGGGGTCATACAGCGGGAGAAAGTGACAAGACTGGCAGATGTCTGCTCTTGTCTTTAAGATATCTAAAGATATATGAGACACAATGATAATTACCCATAATTATAATTATCAAAATTTAGAGACTAGAAATATTTAGCTTGAGTGTGTTAATGTTTGTAATAAGTGGTGTGTGGTCAGTGTGACGAGGAGTTCATCAGGGTAAGTTATGCATCAGCAAGAGTGTGTTTTGAGAGAAAGAGACAGACAGACAGGGTACAGTTACAGGGTAACTGATGGTCAGTATACGACAGGAAAGTTTACGGGTAAATAATGATCACATAAGCAGATGCATCTGCCAGTTAGTCCCACAACAACCTTTTAGGTCAGGATATTTTTAAATTTAAAAAATTACTGCATTGCTTTAATAAGTGTAATAACAAATTAATATAAAATTATAAATTACTGAGAATTGTTAGATCAGTACTTTTTATGTGCTCAAGATGCCTTCTGGATGTGATAATGACAGGAAATGGAGTGAAGTGGAGGCAGGCCACATGCAGGCAATTTAAAAATCTGATATCTCTTGTTCTCTGGCGTGAACTGCACCAGCTGCAACTTTCATTCATGATTTTAATATAATGAAGTACAGTCTAGTCAAATTACTCATTAGTATTGTATACAAAATCAAGATCTTACAAGCCACAAATATTTACCCTACAGGAGTTTATGTGTTGGAGCCTTCAAAAAGAGGCTCCAGACTATGTAGCTCGTGTTAGGGCCCTCAAGACAGGGCTCCAGACCATGGGAGTTCCTTGTTGGGGCTCCTCAAAGAGGTTCCAGACTGCAGAGGTTCTTTGTGCTGGCCCTCAATAAAAGAGGCTCCAGACTGGGAGTTTCCTTGTTAGGGCCCTCAAGACTACTCTGCTCTTTCTCTTAGGACACCTCCCAAAAACACCTCTATCATTACAATTCCAAGAAACTTTTATTCCTGTGTGTACTACAACTCCCACCTAAGATGCTGACTGTCTTTCCTGTTCTCTGCAAGCCCCCATATACTCATACATTACTTACTATAAAAGTAATTAATCAATATTACCTAATTTCTGTTCATTCAATTATTTACAAGTACTCAGTCTCCAAAAATTAAGACATCATTATAAAACTGGTCACTGTCTTCAGTTAGGAATGTCACACAAATTCCCATCTCTTCTGAAAAACAACTACACTGTCTAAAAACACAACTACTGTCTGAAAACACAACTACATTGTTGAAAACCAACCACACTGTCTGAAAATGCATCAATCTGAGCAATAGTTCTCAGGACAACTCTGTCAAGGCAATTATTAAAATTTAACTACACTAAGTCATACAGTAAAAATCCACTGAAAATGGTCATAAGATTCATTTATTACCACTGGGTCCGGGTACAAAACAACATGCAATCTGCTTGTAGTTCCATAGAAATCATTTGTGGAGGGCAAGAGGGCAACATCATTAAAAAACACCTAGTGTACCAGTTTATGTTCTCTCCTCATTATCACCTGTATGTTTCTTGTCATATCATTACCAATACATCTTGGCTATATTAACTCAAATTATTTCATGTCTGACTTAACATTTGTCTCACTACCACTTTTAGTGTGATTTTCTAAGTACAGTGCTTGTCCCAGCTGTCACTTGGTCTGCTCATGATGCTATCCCAGATCCACTTAGTGTTTTTCCTTTTTTCTAAAAAAATTTCACTTGTGATAAATATCACAAAGCTGTGAGTTTTGTTTGATATTAACAGCAATAAGTGTGTTTAGTTTTGTTCCCTTAAAAACACTTAAAGAATATACTGTAGCAATTTTCTCAGTCATTTAGTAAAGGTTTTAAAGGTATGACAAATATTCCCTCAGCCACATGAAACAATGTCCTTTCTCTACTAAACTCTGAGAAAGATTGAAGCTGCCACTGTTAATCCTGAGTTAAGAGTCTCCAGCAGTGTATGTGATGAGCCCGAGGGACACAGTCCCAAGAGGCAGGCCAAGATCCCCACATTGTCCCGAGGTCACATAATGTCACATATCTGTCAAGATGCTGCTGAAGTTTGGAGGTAGATGATCAGCCTTCAACTGTGGGTCGTCTCTGGGAGCAGTTGTCCAGCAAAATGTCATTGCTTTGAACCTGAAAATATAAAAGTCAGCATGAATACTCATCAGTCATAGCAATCAATCCACAAGGATACAAAGATAATTCTGTATATTCTGCCTGTAAATATTGTGAACAGTAGTATTTTGAAACATTTGGACCTGTGTGTATGTGTTAAAATTGTTGTGTACATAATGTTTGTAAACAATGTAATAACCCTTGGGGTCCATATCTCTCAAACGCGTTCTCAGGGTCCACCAAAATTTTAAAAAAAATATACAGTATATTATTTTTCTTATGAAAAGATGAAATTTTTTTCCCGACTCACCAAAAATTTGAAATTTGATCAAAACAAGGGAATTTCTTTTGCAAAGAGGGTATCCAGACATTTCGCCCATTTCGCCCACTTTGAGCCCTTTTTTGGCGAATTCCAATTTTTCAGTCTACTAAAATTATTTTTTTCCCAGAACCCATTTCTTCTTCGTTTGGGTAAAAAACCGCCTTTCCCAAATTTCAACACCAAAATAGGGTCAGAAAGGCAATTTGGGCCCAATTTAAAACGATCCCAATTTTCAAAAAAGGGTCTATAATAAAAAAGGGAAAGCTTTCCCTGGCACTAAAATAACATTTTCTCTGTTCAACCATCCCCAGGCCCTCTTCATTACTTTTGCTTTCCATTTTGAATTTTATTCTCACAAAATAGAAGATTTATGTTAGTATACAACTGCATCAAAAATGGTATAAATAATATCAGGACGGGAAAAGAATATTAGACCCCAGTTGATGTGTTTTGGGGAGCATGGGGATTTTTTTACTTTGAACATTGGAAAATTGAACATTTATTTTGGCTCAGTTTGACCATCGGAAACCAGTAAAAATTTTCTATTTCTGAAATACATCTATTCTATAAAATGAGACTAAAAAAACAGAATACAAGCATAAATCCATACGAAAAAGACTGCAAATTTTTTTAAAAAAAAAACCCAGAGTTTTTTTTTTCCTCTTATGATGTGGGGGAATTTTTTTTTTCCAACTGCCCCCAAACCATTCTAAAATCTAGGCCTAACGCCCGTTTTTGCAGAGGGCGCTGGGAATTTAGCGTTGTACATCAAAACCCCGGGCAAAAAAAATCTTTTTTCTTTCTTTCAAGTTTCCCCCTGGGGGCCCAAAAGGAAAAAGAAGTTTTTCCTTTTTCATTTGTTTTATCAGGAGAAGGGGGTTTAGCCCCTTTCTCCCCCTTTTAGTGCCTCTTAAAATGGCTTATGGAGGAAGAATTTGTTCCCCTTTCCCCAAAAAAAAAAAGAACAAAAAAAAAAGAAAAACCCCAGGGCATAATAACTCATGAATGTGTATGTGACCAAAGTGTGAGAATAAAAAACATACCTGAAATCTTGCTGTTTAAGACAGAAAAAAACACCAGCAACCTACCATCATTAAAAAAATTACAGGCTTTTGTTTTTTACTCCTTTGGGGGCTGTACCTCCTGGGCGGTTTTGGTTCAGTGGGCCCCGCAATTTCCAGATAACGATTTTTTTTAAAGGTTGCTTTCGTTTATATTTTTTTTAACCCCTTTTTTATATTAGCTTGACCAAACCCGTCTGCCCCCTCTGCCCGCATTTGGGCCGTCCCGCATTTTTACACTGATGAACAATCCCCCGTCTCTTAAGCATTCCCAAAAATTTGGGCTTTTTTGGGGAAGGGCTGTATTTAAAAAGTCCCTGGGTTTAAAACTTCCTAGTACCTGTGGAAAAATGGAGAAAAATCAAATGAAGAAGGAGTTGTTTTAAAAATATGAGTGGGGCACGTGTGGGGAGCTTTTCAGGATGAAAAAAACACAGTTTAGCAGGAGCAGGGAGTGAGCAGGGACAAGGGGGGCAGGGAGCAGGGGGGTGTGAAAAGGAGTGTAAAGGGATGCAAGGAGGGGAGGGATGCAAGGAGTGGGGAGCATGAAAGGGTTACAGGCTGGGGAGGTAAGGATGAGGGGGTAAGGCATGAGGGGGGAAAGGGAAGCAAGGGGTAACAGGCATGCAAAGTGTAGCAGGCAAGGGGGGGGAGCAGGCATGGGAGGTGAGGGATGCAGTGTTGCAGGCATGCAGGGGAAAGTGAGGCATCAGGGGGGCATGAAAGTGTAAACATGCAAAGGTGCGGGAGCAAGGTAAAGGGAAAGAAAGGGTGGGCAGGAGCAGGAGTGTGAGCATGAAAGGGGTGTAGCAAGCATCAGGGGGGTAGAGAAAGCAGGGGGGAACCCTTTCCCAAAAACTAAGCCCTGCCCCGTCCCCCCCTTCTTCCAGATGCCAGCAAAGTCTCTTCAATAAAGGGTAAATGTTATTTTAAAAATTTTTTTTATTATTTATTTATAAATTTTAAATTGTATGTAGTATTTATGTGTGTTTTTTGTTTAAAACATAACAAAAAAATTTTTTTTTTGGAATATTTTTGGATGTCTGAAGGGATTAATTGTATTTAATTATTTTTATGGGGAAAAAAGGCTTGGGTAACGTTTTTTTGCAAAACCAGCTCCGGGCGGAAAAAATGTTAGCCGGGGTCCACTGTACCAACCTACTACCTAAATAAAACGTACTAGTACTAGTAGCCAAAACCCGAAAAAGGGTTAATGACAGTAGGGGGTTGTCTTTTATCAATGGGAAATCCCAAATTTCATGTGCACGATGGGCCCATTTGTTATTTGAAAAAAAAATATATTAAAAAAAAATGGGTCATGTGACAAAAGCAATGTTGCTTGTGGGGTCACTGATCAAGGTATCCTTCATGTCTTGGGACGTACGATGGGGTTTTTTTTTCATTTCCATTTTTTTTTTTTGGGTGGGTGGGGGGTGGTATCAAATGGCAAAAAGTCACCTTTTTAAATTTTGGGGTCATGCCAGTGAAAGGGGTTAAAAGAAAAAAATGAAAACTGTGTGAAGAGGTAACAGTCCCAGAAATTTGCGCCATTTTTCAGAAGGGAAAGTTTTCCTATTTCCAAATGAACCTTGGATAACCCATTAAAAAACAAATTTGCACATATGTTAGAGGGTCTAAACCTTGAATGTAATAGATATAGTACAGCAACATAAACCCTTTCGCTTTTCTAGACCAAAAAAAAAACATTACCATATAAATTTCCAAAAACATAATTATTACTATCAACTTTTTCAACTATTTAGGTAGGGTTGGTAGTCAGCAACCCCCCGGGAGGTACTCCCGTCCTGCCAAGTGAGTGAAAAATAAAAGCCTTATTTGTTTTAATGATGGTGGATTGTGGTACTTTTCTCTCAAAACATGCAAGATTTCAGGCGCCTTGCTACTTCTACTTTCACTTAGGTCAATAGAAAAATGTACACGTTTTTTGTATACACTCATCTGAGTTTTTTTTGATTTTATCTTAATAGTTCTTTTTCTTATTGCTTTTCCTTTCATATCCATGGGGAAGGGAATAAGAATCTTTTCCCCCCAAAACCCTGGGGTTTTAAAATCAACTAAAATGCGGGGAAAAATGGGGGAGTAACCCCCTGATGCTTAAAAAAGAAAAAAGAAAAACCCCAAAATGGGGTGTTTGAATGTGCATGGGTGTTGTAATGAAAGAAAGAGTTTATTGTAGATGTTATGAATAAAAAGAAGCTGGATGTCCTGGCTTTTAAGGAAAAAAGTGAAGGGGGGGGAGAGTTTGGGGGGGAAAAAAAAAAAGGTTGGGGTTTTAAAAAAAAAGGGGGGAAAAAAAAAATCAAATTTTTTAAAAAAAAAAAAAAAAAAGGATTTTAAAAAAAAAAAATTTTGGGGGGAAAAAAGGGGTTTTAAAAAAAATTTTTTTGGGGGGAAAAAAAGGGAAAAGGGGGGGAAAAATTTTTTTTAAAAAAAAGGGGGGAAAAGGGGGGTTTTAAAAAGGGGGGGGGGTTTTAAAAAAGGGGGGGAAAAAATTTGGGGGGGGGTTTTTTTAAAAAAAGGGGGGTTTTTTGGGGGGGAAAAAAAAAGGGGGAAAAGGAAAAATTTTTTAAAAAAGGGGAAAAAAAAAAAAAAGGGTTTTAAAAAAAAAAAAAGGGGGGGGTTTTAAAAAAAAGGGGGGGGGTTTGGGGTTTAAAAAATTTTGGGGGGGAAAAAATTTTATTTGGGGGAACCTTTGGGGAAAAAAGGTTGGGGGAAAAAAAAAGGAAAAAAAGGGGGGGGAAAAAAAAAAAAAAGGGGGAGGAAAAAGGGTTAAATAAAGGGGGGAGGAAAAATTTTAAAAAAAGGGGGGGGAAAAAAAAAGGGGGGAAATTTTTAAAAAAATTTTTTTAAAAAAAAACCCCAAAAGGGGGGGGGGGGAAAAAAAAGGGGGGGGAAAAAAAAGGGGGGGTTTTTTAAAATTTTAAAAAAAAAAAAAAATTTTTTTTAAAAAAAAAGGGGGGGGTTTTTTAAAAAACCCCAAAAAAAAAATTTCCCAAAATTTTAAAAAAAAAAATTTTTTAAAAAAAAAAAAACCCGGGCCAAAAAAAAATTTTTTTAAAAGGGGGGGGGGGGGGTTTTTTTTTTTTTTTTTTTTAAAAAAAAAAAAATTTTTTTTTAAAAAAAACCCCAAAAAAAGGGGGAAAAATTTTTTTTTAAAAAATTTTTTTTAAAGGGAAATTTTTTTAAAAAAAAACAAAAGGAAAAAAACCCGGGGGTTTTTGGGGGGGGTTTTTTTTTTTTAAAAAAAGGGGGGGGAAAAAAAATTTTTTTTTTTTAAAAAAGGGGGGAAAAAAAATTTTTTTTTTCCCCCCTTTTTTTTTTTCCCCCCCCGGGGGAAAAATTTTTAAAAAAAAAAATTTAAACCCCTTTAAAAAAAATTTAAATTTTTAAAACCCCTTTTTTTGTGAAAAATTTTTTTTTTAAAAAAAAATTTTTTTTTTTGGGAAAAAAAAAACCCAAGGAGAAAGGGGGGAGGTGCTAGAGAGGGGGGGTTAAAAGGGGTTGGGGATATTTTTAAAATGCAGAAGAATGGGGGGCAGAATTTTTGGGTTAAGGAGGGGGGGGTGCAGGAGGAAAGAGGAGGGGGGTGGAATGAAGAAAAAAGGGGTGTGAAAAAAGAAAAAAAGGGGTAGCTTATGAGGGTTTTTAAAAAACGGGAAGGGAATAAAAAGAGCAGAGTATATGGAAAAAAGAAAGGGGGAAGAGAGGGGGGAGAGAGTTAAAAAAAAGGGGATGAAAGAATGGGAGGTTTTCTGTCAAAAATTTTGCTGAAAAAAAGAAAAATTTTTGGAAGGGAAAAAAAAGGAAGAAAGCCTAGGGAACGAATTGGATTTTTATTTAAAAAACAAAGAGGGGAGTTAGTAGAG
This sequence comes from Cherax destructor, assembly GCA_009830355.1. Taxonomy (NCBI): domain Eukaryota; kingdom Metazoa; phylum Arthropoda; class Malacostraca; order Decapoda; family Parastacidae; genus Cherax; species Cherax destructor. The sequence continues at coordinate 7,884 of WNWK01026090.1, forward strand.
GGGGAGCTGGGTTTTGGGTAGAGGGCGGGAAATTTTGGGGAACTTTTAAATGCCGATAAAAAAAGGGAAAGGGTAATTTCATGCTTAGGGGGGTAAAACATCTTTTAGGGGAAAAAAGAGCGGGATGTGAGTGGGGGGGAGGGGGGAGGAATTTACGTAGAATAAAAAGGGGTAAAGCAGCTGGAACGACGGGATCAACAGAAAGAAAAGCAGGGGGATATAGTGTTGGAGGGGGGTTTTTTTGTTTAATAAATGTATGAAAGGGGGGAAGGTCCCCGGGGTTTTTGGCAGAGGGGCCGTAAGTTCCTTTATAAAGGGGAAAGGGGGAAAAAAGAGGAAAAAATTTAGGGAAAGTTTTTTGGAAAGGGTAAAGTGTATGGCGGGGTTTTTTGAAAGAATTAGAGGGAAAAACAGAGAGTAGGATTGCAGATGAGCAAGGAGGCTTTAGAGGGGGGGGATTTTAGATCAAGTGTTTACAGTGAAGATATATGTGAACAGTATTTGATAAAAGAGAAGTTTTCATTGCATAATGTGGATTTAGAAAAAGGGATATGGGGAGTGGAAAAGGGGACAATGTAAATGTTGCAAGTGTATGGAATAGGTAGGTTATTTAAGGCTGTAAAAAGTTTTTTGAGGATAGTAGGCTCAGGTTAAAGGGTGTAGGAGAGGGAGATTACTTTCCCCCGGGAAAAAAGGTTTTTAAGAAGGGTGGTAATGCCACCATGGTTTTTTAATATATTTATAGATGGGGTTGTAAAAAAGTAAATGCAAGGGTGTTGGGGAGAGGGTGGGATTAAATTATGGGAATTAAATGCAAAATGGGAGTTGACACAGTTATTTTTGCTGATGATACTGTGCTTATGGGAGATTCTAAAGAAAAGTTGCAAAGGTTAGTGGACAGTTTGGGAGAGTGTGTAAAGTTAGAAAGTTGAAAGTGAACATAGATAAAGTAAGGTGATGAGGGTATCAAATGATTTAAATAAAGAAAAATTAGATATCACATTGGAGAGAGGGATTATGGAAGAAGTAAATGTTTTCAGATATTTGAGAGTTGACGGTCAGTGAATGGGTTTATGAAGGATGAGGTTAACCATAGAATTGATGAAGGAAAAAAGGTGAGTGGTGCATTGAGGTATCTGTGGAGAAAAAAAATGTTATCCATGGAGGCAAAGAAGGGAATGTACGAAAGTATAGTGGTACCAACACTCTTATATGGGTGTGAAGCATGGGTTGCAAATGCTGCAGCAAGGAGGAGGCTGGAGGCAGTGGAGATGTCCTGTCTAAGGGCAATGTGGTGTAAATATTATGCAGAAAATTGGAATGTGGAAATTAGGAGAAGGTGTGAGTTACTAAAAGTATTTGTCAGAGGGCTGAAGAGGGGTTGTTGAGGTGGTTTGGTCATTTAGAGAGAATGGATCAAAGTAGAATGACTTGGAGAGCATATAAATCTGTAGGGGAAGGAAGGGGTAGGGTCGTCCTAGAAAATGTTGGAGGGAGGGGGTAAAGGAGGTTTTGTGGGCGAGGGCTTGGACTTCCAGCAAGCATGTGTGAGCTTGTTAGATAGGAATGAATGGAGACGAATGGTTTTGGGACATGACGATCTGTTGGAGTGTAAGCAGGGTAACATTTTGTGAAGGGATTCAGGAAACCAGTTAATTGATTTAATTGGACTTGAGTCCTGAAATGGGAAGTACAATGCCTGCACTTTAAAGGAGGGTCTGGGATAGTGACAGCTGGGAGGGACTATTCTCAGCTGTCGATCTGACGCCTGCAAAGACAGTGATTATGTATGAGTGTGGTGAAAGTGTTGAATGATGATGAAAGTATTTTCTTTGGGTCACCCTGCCTTGGTGGAGACGGCGACTTGTTGAAAAAATAACAATTTAACCCTTCACTCCTCTTTAAGGGGCTCCTTGTCGTGGTAAAGAGGCTATCGGTCTGAGGAATTGGACCTCTTGGTCTTCTTCCTCAGACCGAACCTAATTACCCCCCAATTCCCCCTTCCCTTTCCCATCTTCTCCATCCTCCCTTTTCCCTTTCCTCCTCCTCATCCCTCCCGTATTTCCTTCCCATTTTTATCCTGGGAGCTTCCTCCACAGGCATTCTAGTTCCTAGGTAGGGGAAGGGTACCGTGGTCTTCCCTTTCCGTTGAGGTTCTTGGCGGTGGTGTAGTTTGCCGTGGAATCTGGATCGCCCGGGGATGCCCCTCCCTCTCCGGTCTCCCGGGGGGTGGCTTTGGGTATCTTTCGGGCGACGGGTGTATCTCTAGAGGCCACCTTTCGGATTCCAGGGGTGGTGACCGAAGGAGGTATGCTTTGTGGCAGATATCCGGCCGCCCTCTCATTTGTCCGCCGAGGTAGCTCAGTGGATGTGAGGTTGCTATCCCGGATCGCTGGTTAACTGGCGTGAAGGGTAGGGTATGGCACGGGTTCCATGCAGCATCTGCCCTACTTGTGGTGTTGAGGTCCTCTTGGGCGCGGAGGGTGATTTACGCCCTTTCATTCCTCCTAGGGGCTATTCCTCCACGTTCCCCTTTTATTATTCTTTTTTATTTTCTTCTCTTTTCTTTTTTTTCTTAAAAACAAAAGAAAGAAGAAACCTAACCATGGATGCCCTAGCCCGTGAACTAACCATGGATGCCCTAAACTGTGAACCTACCCTGGGCCCCTTCTTTATACGCACCTAGTACTGACCCTGCCTTGTTAATGGACAACTCTTCAGACATCTCTAATACCCTTGCTGGTGCGGTTCATCACCTGCTTCAGGTACCAGGGTTCCAACCAGCCCTTTTGACATATCTGACCTTCACTCTTCTCTGACTTTGATTCCAGTTCTCCCTTGACGATGCGGCATTTCGGATCGCTCCTCTGTCTCCCATCGGACCACCCCTGGTCCCACATCCAAACAACCAAGACCCTTACATGACGATTCGACACTTCCTTCTGCTCACTCTGAAACGACCAGCATGTAACGCACCTTAAACACTTTGTTTCACACTACTCAATGGACAAAGTTTTTACTCTAAGACCGACTACTCCAATTACCTATCTTTCCGATCATAGCATTGGTAAAGCTCTCCTACGCCATGTAGGTAAAGATATCTCATTTCACGCTCTCAAGAGCGGCACTCGCATCATCACGGTCCAGAATACTGGCCAAGCTCACGATCTTTCCCTTCTTACGACCATAGATACTATTCCTATCACTATTGACAAGCATCATTCTCTTAATTCTTGTAGTGGTACTGTCATTTTACCCCACACCATTGTCCAACGGAATTTCCAGACATGTGGTGATGACATTTTGGAGCAGCTTGAGCTCCAAGAACTCCCTATTCTTAAGGTTGACACTTTTGTCCTCCCTGCCAATAAGCAAGACATTATCCTTGCAATATACTCGTTAACGTTTGACTGCCATGAACTCCCACCTTCGGTCTACATTGCAGGTCAACGTTTACAAGTTCAAGGTGACCCTACACCACAACAGTGTAGAAACTGCTGGCGTTTTGGTCATTCAGCGAAATATTGCAGGTCCATGGCCGAATGCCCAGTCTGTGGTGCCGACGACCATGCCAGTCCTTCTTGTATATTACCTCCCTCTTGCCTTAACTGTCATGAGGCACATTCATCGTACTCTCGCCGTTGTCAAGTTTACCTGAATGAGTGGGAAATCCGTTGTCTCAAAGAGGCGGAAGACTTCTCATATGCTATGGCCGTCTCTCATCTACGCCTTCAAGGAGACTTCCTTGTATTTCCTATTCTCGCATTGCTAAACGTCGCCCACTTCTGTGGTCCCAACTTCCTTGACTTCCTCTGTGGTTACAACATCCTCAGTCACCCCTGTCTCGAATCCTTTTGATGTTCTTGGCTCCGAGGTCCCTACCTCAGCATCCCATACTGTCCACACTCTTTCCTTTACTCACTCGCACAGTTCTGAGTCTACACGTCCTCGTCCTTCGCCTAAACCTCAGCGCCCCCCTTCTTCTCATAAGTCCGGCAAAAAATCCCTATTGCCGGGTTTTTCGTCTCCGACTAGTTCTGTAACGTGTGTGGAGGTTCATCCTCCTCCTCGTACACTACCTTCATCCCCAGATGTTGATTTTCTAGTTTCTTCCTTACCGCCACCCCTTCTGTTACTTGGCGATTTTAACGCACACCATTTTCTCTGGGGAGGGTCGCACTGTGACTCCCGTGGCCTTCAGTTGGTGGCATTTCTTGCTTCTCTCCCCCTCCATGTTTTAAATACGGGTACTCCTACCCATTTTGATCCTCGAACTCATTCTTTCTCCTGTATCAATCTCTCCATTTGCTCTTCCTCAACAGTCCTTGACTTCACCTGGTCTGTCCTCCTGGACTTACATGACAGCGATCATTTCCCAATCATCCTTAAGTCCCCTTCATTTTTTCCACCTCCTCGTTGCCCACGCTGGCAATTTGACCGGGCAAAATGGGACCTTTACGCACATCTTACTGCCTTTCATGAGGTTCCTTCCTCGTCCTCCATTGATGAGGTTTTACATCTCTTTTCGTCCTCCATCTTCACAACGGATTCACATTCTATTCCCCAAACCTCGGGCAAGCATTCTCAGAAGTGCGTGCCTTGGTGGTCTCCTGCTTGTGCTCGGGCAGTACGTTTGAAATGCGCTGCGTGGGGCAGGTATCGGTATAACAGAACCACAGAGAGACTCCTTTGATTTTAAGCAGATGAGAGCTATTGCTCGCCGTGTCACACGTGACGCTAAACACACTTGCTGGCGAGATTACGTTTCTACTGTCACTTTGGCTTCCTCGATGAGTGCAGTCTGGAAGAAAGTGCGGAAATTAAGTGGTATATTCTCCCCCGACCCGGCTCCTGTTCTTCAGGTTGCCGGTGTCGATATAGCACACCCTCTTGCCGTTGCCACTGAAATTGGTAATCATCTGGTTCGCATTTCTCAGGGGCTCCATCTATGCCCCTCGTTCCTTTCTTCTAAGTCTGCCAGCGAGTTAAGGCCCTTGGATTTTTCTTCTCTTAGAGAAGAATCTTATAATGTGCCTTTTACCCTTCAAGAACTGGAGGCAACACTCTCTGCTTGCCGATCATCGGCAGCTGGGCCAGACGGCATACATATTCGTATGCTACAGCATTTACATCAGTCTGCTCTTACTGTCCTCTTACGACTCTTTAATCTTATATGGTCGCAAGGAGTTCTTCCCCAGCTGTGGAAGTCTGCTATTGTTCTCCCTTTTCGCAAACCGGGTACTACGGGACGTGATACCTCCCATCACTCTTACCAGTGCAGTTTGCAAGGTGATGGAACATCTAGTTAATAGACGTTTGATGTGGTATTTAGAGACGCACAGTAGTCTCTCCCCTAGTCAATATGGCTTTCGTAAAGGCCGTTCTGCCATTGACCCCTTACTGCGCTTGGATACGTATACAGTGGTCCCTCGGTTTTCGTGCATCTCCAAACTCGAACATTTATGTAAGTGTATTTTCGTAAGTGCTGTTGCAACTGTATTTTTGGGGGTCTGAAGTAGACTAACCTATGTGACATTATTTCTTAAGGAAGTAAATTCGTTCGGTAATGGCACTTGAGCAGTATTCTGGAACGAATTTTCGGTGAAAACCGAGGGACCACTGTATTCGTAATGCCTTTGCTAATAACCACTCGGTTATTGCCATCTTTTTCGACCTTGAGAAGGCTTATGACACAACTTGGAGATATAATATCTTGGCCCAGGCCCACTCCTTAGGCCTCCGAGGCAACCAACCATTCTTCCTTAAGGCCTTCTTAACTGACAGACATTTCCATGTCCGGGTTAGTAATGAGCTTTCCCCGGAATTTGTCCAAGCTGAAGGTGTCCCCCAGGGTTGTGTTCTGAGCACAACACTCTTTCTCCTTGCTATAAATAATCTGGCATCTGTTCTCTCATCCAATATTTGGATATGTGGATGACTTTGATATAGCTTGTGCAGGTGCTGACTGTCACCTCATTGCAGTTTCCCTCCAGCATGCCATCAACCGGGTTTCTGATTGGGCCACCACTCACGGGTTTAAATTTTCTAGTGGCAAAACTCATCAAATTACGTTTACTAGACGTTCAGTGGTCTTTGATCATTCATTGTACCTATACGGCTCACGTATTCCAGAATGTGATACAGTCAGGTTTCTCGGCCTCCTGTTTGACCGTCGATTGTCCTGGAAACCTCATATTACCTCTCTTAAGGCAACTTGTCACAGCCGGCTGAACCTCCTTAAAACCCTCGCACATCTTTCATGGGGAGCTGATCGTAGAACTCTCCTTCGTCTACATTCAGCCCTAATTTTATCAAAATTCGATTATGGTGACCAGATATATACGACGGCCTTCCCTGCTACTCTTTCCATCCTTAATCCCATCCATCACCAAGGATTACGCTTATGCCTTGGTGCATTTCGTTCTTCCCCGGTTGAGAGCCCCTGCTTACTTCATCCCTTTTCTCTTCGTCTACATTCACTCCTGTCTTCCCTTCAGCTACCACCTCTATATGTTCATGTGACATCTCCCTTTCCCCTACCCCCTTGGGAAGTTCCTGCTGTCCGTGTCTGTTCTATTCCTCTACCTTGCGCGAAAGCCCGCCTACCTACGGTGGCTTCTCGCTCTTTTTTTCTAGACCACTTCCGTTCTCATTCCCATGCCATCGCAGTGTACACCGATGGTTCAAAGTCGTCTGACAGCGTCGGATTCGCAGCAGTGTTTCCAGACAGCATCGTGCAAGGGCATCTATTACCCTCGGCTAGCATATTTATGGCTGAATTGTATGCCATTCTTGTGGCACTTATCCGTATTGCATCTATGCCTGTATCACCATTTGTGGTCGTTTCAGACTCCCTTAGTGCTTTACAGGCTATCCGTAAAATTGATACACCTCACCCCCTAGTTCTTCGTATCCAACTTTGGTTACACCGTATCTCTAGCAAGCACACAGATATTGTTTTTTTGTTGGGTCCCTGGTCATGTTGACGTACAGGGCAATGAACAGGCAGACACTGCTGCACGGTCAGCAGTACATGACCTTCCAGTTTCATATAGAGGTTTTCCTTTTACGGACTATTTTGCGGTCATTGCTACCCACCTTCGCACCCGTTGGCAACAACGCTGGTCTGACCTGCTTAATAACAAACTTCATTCTATTAAACCGAGTATAGGTTTCTGGCCTTCTTGTCACCAATGTCAAGGGTGGGAGACTACACTCTCCCGTCTTCGCATTGGCCACACTCGTCTTACGCACGGGTATCTCATGGAGAGGCTCCCTGCCCCTCTCTGTGAGCATTGTCAGGTTCCAGTGTCTGTTCGACATATTCTGTTGGACTGTCCACTTTATCAACGAGCACGCAGAATTTACCTCCAACGGCGTCTTCGCTCTGTGGCCCTTTCTTTACCTTCCCTTCTTGCTGATGGACCCTCCTTTAATCCTGACTAACTCGTAGACTTTTTGACAGAAACTGACTTACTACACAAACTCTGAAGATTATACCTCTAGCACCTCCCTCAGCCCCTTCTACCTCGATCTCTTGCTACCCTCTATCCCTGCACTATCCACTGTCTTGCTGCACTCCATACCCTACTAATCATCCATCTCCTGCTTACAATCCATTCTCCCTGCATCCTGCCCTGCCCTGCCGTGCTGTATAACCCTTGTGGTTTAGCACTTCTTTTGATTATAATAATAATAATAATAATAATAACCCTTTCACTGTCCAGACCTCCAAAATTAAAATTGCTCTCAGAGTACACTTTAACCCTTTCAGGGTCCGTGCTGTAGTTCTATGGCTTTGAGTTGAGGGTCCAAACCGTAGTTCTACGCCATGAGCTCAGCTCATTCATATAAGCTGTGAGCTGTAAATTTGGGCCTAGATATGAGAGAATACATCTATGTGGTAAGTGAGCACCACATAAAACAAATCCTGCAGCACACAGTGCATAATGAGAGAAAAAAACTGAGACCGTAATTTTCAATTAAAACAGCGACTTTGCAGTGTTTTTTGTATGCTTTTTATAGTTGTATTTGCGATTTCTTGGTCTCATTTGATAGAATGGAAGATATATTACATAAATAGAGATGATTTTGATTGGTTTTAATAGTGAAAATGGCTTGAAACGGAGCTCAAAGTAGCAGAAATGCTAAATTTTTGCTGATGTTCAAGAGTAAACAAATGACCTTACACGTCTAATACACGCCATCTGGTGAGTCTAATATACGTTCACAAATGTGGTGATATTATTTATACAATTATTACAATACTGCATAACAGTAAATCTTCCATTTTTTGGTTTGAATAAAAATTCATTATGTGAATAAAAAATAAAAATGGAATTCATTTGTAAAGACTGAAAACGTAACTAATGAACAAAGGAAATGTTAGTTTAGTGCCAGGAATGCCTGCATTGTTTATTCTGCACCCTATTTTGAAATTGGAATATTTTAAACTGTGTTAAATTGGCTAAATTACCAATTTCCGATCACTTTATTTTGTAGTTGAAACAGTTGACTGGGTGATTTCTTGTGCTCAATCGATAGAATAGAATTAATACTAGCGAAATAGCTAAGAATTTGGTCGACTGGAATAATGTAATTGGCCTAAAATGGGAGTCAAAGTCGGCAAAATCGCCAATGTGTAAATGTCGCTGACGCATCAAAATTCGCGAGAGCATAATTTCATCAATTTTCCATCGAATTTCGTACTTTTTGTTTTATTACCTTCAGAAAAAGATTCTCTACCATTTCATAAGAAAAAATAACAATTTTTTTTTTTAAATTCTTGGACCCTGGTGCACACTTTGAAATTTGGCCTCTGGACCCTGAAAGGGTTAAAAAAAAAATTCTTCTGAAATGGTTGATAATCTCTTTTTTTGAAGTACAAAATTTGAAGGAGTGTTCTCTTACCCTGCATGTTTACTCACACTGTTCTTCACACTGTGTTCCTCAATGTGTGTTCATCACACTGTGTTCCCTCACAATATTCCCACACATCGTGTTCCTTCACATTGCACATCACAATAACTGCAGTCTTGTGTTTTAATTCCTCCAAGCTGAGGCTCCTGGACCACCATTCATGCAGTTTGTTGACACTCTTACTATCACTATGTTAGCATCCACCTCTACTACCACCATCCCAACTGGTTTTCCTGCATCCATCTCTAGTTTACAACCAATCCTAGCTGGTCACCTCAACACGCCTACGTCTCTTGCACTATAAGACTTACAGTTCATCAGGGCAGTTGATAGGCTGAGCGAGCCGCACTCCTTGTCGCAGGACAGCTGACATCTCAAATGGGTCTATTTCTGCATATGGCTGCTGGCCCAGAGTCATCACTTCCCAGAGCAGCACTCCCACGACCACTGCCGGAGAACATCATCAAGAATAAATAAGCTGCAAATACACACAGGTAAACTTGCCAAATATATTTAGATAGTTGGGAGAAAACATGCTGGCTGATGGGATTATGAAAGATGAGTGTAAAAAGGTAGGTGCTGTGTTGAGGCATCTGTGGAAAGAAATTTGATCTTTGGAGGTAAAAAAAAAAAGTAGGAGGGGGGGGAATGTTTCTAAGTACAGTGGTACCTCGACTTACGATGGTCCCCAAACTCACCCTTTTATGTAAGTTTATTTTTTTAAACGCTTTTGTAAGTGTAATTTTGGGGATCTAAAAGGACTAGTCTATTTTATATCATTCCTTAAGGGATAAATTCGTTTGGTAATGGCACTTGAACAGTATTCTGGAATGAAAAATATCGTAAGTCGAGGTACCACTGTATAGTGGTACTAACACTTTATATGGGTGCAAGACATAGGTTTTAAAACACTGCAGAAAGGAGACCAGAGGCAGTTTAGAATGTGTTGTGTGAATATTATGCAGAGAATTCAGAGCACAGAAATTAGAAGTGTGTGTGGGGTTACCAAGGTATAATTCAGAGGGGATAGGAGGGGTTGTTGAGGTGGTTTGGGCATCATTTAGAAAGGATGGAGCAGAATAGGATGACAAGGAGGGTGTATATATCTGGGGTGGAAGGAAGGAGGGGCAGGGATCATCTCGAGAAGGGTTGGAGGGATGTTTTATAACAATGTTCTGTTCAAGTCTGAGGAAGATAACATTTTTGAAGAGATTCCGAGAAACTGGTCAGCCAGAATAGAGTCCTGGAGGTGGGGAGTACATTGTCTGCACTCTGAATGAGGAGTAAGGATGTTGCAATATGGAAGGTTATTTGAACTGTGATGTCTGCACACTTCTGAATGAGTAATGATGAATGTGTTTCCTTTTTTGGAACCCTGTACCTTGGTGGGACATGACTGCTGCTTTAAAAAAAAAAAAAATTTTTTACAGGAGTGATAAAAGTAGATATTCTTGCACCAAAAGTGATAATCATATATGTTTGCACGTTTCATGGTTATTTTAGGCCACCTCATTACCAGACATAGCGAGACTTTTTAATTTGCTCGTGTGGCTAAAAATGCCTTTTTTTAGACTAGTATATCATGTAGTCTAATTTAATCAAAACAGAAATTTGTAAGTTTACATGAATCATTAAGAAATTGACATTAGAAACAACGTAAGAAAATCAATGAACAAGTAGTTAACTGAATATAGGTGTAAATACGTATCAGTTAACTCCAGTAACTTGAGAGATACATACACCGACTACTACACAAGTATTAACAAACATTGGTCATGACAGTCATTTCTATTATTCAGATCAATCTATTTAGCAGTTTTCTTCAAGCCTTGAGGGGTAACCAAAAGTGGATACTTCCCTGAATCTTCAGTGTCAGGATACCTGTACATTTTAATGTATCACACACTGCTCCATGTCTCAGTGTTTTTTATAATTTGTGAAATGTCACATTTCTGGGATACCTTATTTACCAGTAAGAAACACATTACCATCTTGTACACAACTTACAACATTAGATGCTGGAGTGTTGTGTGTCAGCCAGCAAGAGTAAGAAACACTAACATCTGGAGTGTTATGTGTGAGCCAGCAAGAGTAAGAAACACACTAACATCTTGTACACAACTTACAACATCAGATGCTGGAGTGAAGACCTTGTGTGCGAGGCTCTCCAGAGCCAGCCACTTTATGGGTCTGTTTTCATTATCTCCGAGGCAGTGGTAGTCGGCAGGATACAAGTCTCGTGCCAGAGCGCAGTCTGTCAGCCTCACTTGTAAACCTTCATCAACTCTGCAACACAATTTATCTTACTAACATTTCTTTTACACAATAAATGAGCAGCCACACTAGTGATGGTGTACTAATAAACTGTCTTAAGGCTTGCTTCATCCACTTTTATAGTCTATAAGTTATAATGAAGTGGAAAATGACAACTGAATGCTCCAAAAAGAAGGAAGCTGAGTGATTACAATGAACACAAAGCACTAGCAAATCACACATCTATTATTATTATTATTATTATTATTATTAATGTTGAAGGTAGTACGTTGGTAGACAGCAACCACCCAGGGAGGTACTACTGCCCAGCCAAGTGAGTGTGAAATGGAAACCTGTAATTGTTTTACATGATGGTAGGATTCCTAGTGTCTTTTTTTTTGTCTCATAAACACACAGGATAACAGGTGTAACTTGCTACCTCTACTTACACTTAGGTCACATTACACATGCATGTACAGTGGTACCCGACTTACGATATTAATCCGTCAGAGAGGGCATATTTTAAGGCGAAACAATCGTTACACAAATCAATTTTCCCCATAAGAAATAATGGAAATAAATTTAATCCGTCCAAGACTTCCAAAAGTAGTTAAATAAAATATTTTTAGAACTTTTTTACATTAAATAATACAGAATTTAATGAAGAATACCTAAATACACATGTAAATATTGTACAATAACATGTCACTTACATTTATTGAAGAGTTGTTGATGTGTGGAGGACGGGAGGAGGGAGAAGGTGGAGTAGTATGCTAGTGTTTGGAAGGGAATCCTTCCATTAACACTGCAGTACCAAGTCCTTTTCTGGGGTTACTTCCCTTTTCTTTGAATGCCACTAGGACCAGCTTGAGAGTCACTGGACCTCTTTCTAACAATAAATTTGTCCAGGGAGCTCTGTGTCTGGCGATTCTTTAACACATCCCTGAAATGACACACCACTGTGTCATTGTACAGGTTGCCAGCACGGCCTGCAACAGCATGGTTAGGTGATATTCATCCATAAATGCTTGCACATCACTCCATTTGGCACAGATCTCCCTAATCCTTGAAGAAGGCACATTCTTCCATTTTTGTTCCACCTCCTCCTCCTCCTCTGAACCATTGTCCTGACCACTGGTCTCTTGTTCCAGTTGCTGTTGAAGCTCTTGCAGATCTTCAGTGGTTAGCTCTTCCTTGTGCTCCTCCACCAACTGTTCCACATCCTCACCACTCACCTCTAACCCCAAAGACTTGCCCAATTCCACAATTTCTTCCACAACAGGCTCAGGCTCAGGCTCAGGGTTCTGAGGCTCAGCCCCAAAACCTTCAAAATCCCTCTCTAGGACACAGTCTGGCCACAATTTTCTCCAGGCAGAGTTCAAAGTCCTGGTAGTCACTCCCTCCCAAGCCTTACCTATAAGGTTTACACAATGCAGCATATGGAAATGTTTTTTCCAAAATTCTCTTAGGGTTATATTCATGTCTGTGGTCACATCAAAGCACTTTTGAAACATTGCTTTGGTGTAGAGTTTTTTAAAGTTGGAAATGACCTGCTGGTCCATGGGCTGGAGGAGAGGAGTGGTATTAGGGGGCAAGAACTTCACTTTGATGAATTTAAACTCCTCCACAATTTTCTCTACCAAGTTTGGAGGATGACAAGGAGCATTGTCCATTATCAGGAGGCACTTAAGTGGCAAATTATTGTCCAATAGATATTTCTTCACACTGGGGCCAAACACGCCATTGAACCAATCTAAGAAAATGTCCTTTGTGACCCATGCCTTTTGTTAGACCTCCACATCACACACAAGTTAGACTTGCTGACACCGCATCTGCCAAACACTCGGGGATTTTAAAAAAGATACACCAGTAAAGGCTTCACTTTGCAATCACCACTGGCATTAGCACAAAGCATCAAAGTTAGCCTGTCTTTCATAGGCTTATGTCCTGGCTGTGCCTTTTCTTCCTGAGTAATGAAGGTCCTGTTGGGCATTTTCTTCCAAAACAGGCCTGTTTCATCACAATTAAACACTTGTTGGGGGAGGAATTGTTCAGCCTCTAGGTACTCCTGGAATTCAGGCACATATTTTTCAGCCGCACTTTTGTCACAACTGGCTGCCTCACCATGCCTCACAACACTATGTATGCCACTTCGATTCTTAAATTTGTAAAACCAGCCTCTGCTGGCTTTAAATTCGCTCACTTCATCACTCGTTGCAGGCATTTTCTTAACGAGATCATCATGCAACTGCCTTGTTTTTTCACATATTATTGCCTCCGAAACAGTATCTCCTGCTAACTGTTTCTCGTTGATCCACACCAACAACAACCTTTCCACATCTTCCAGCACTTGTGGTCTGTGTTTTGTGATCACACATGAACCTTTGCAACAACAGCTTCCTTGATTTTACTTGAATTTTCTTGGCCACAATGGTAGCGATGGTAGAAAAGGGTTTACCATACAGCCTGGCCAGCTCACTGATACGCACTCCACTTTCATATTTTTCTATTATCTCCTTCTTCAGTTCTATCGTACATGTATTTCTGTTCCTCTTTGCCACAGGCTTAGCACTAGGATCTTTCCTTGGACCCATGGTAGCTTATTTAGCAGTTGCAAGCACTAAAAACAGTGGAATAATGACAATATACTGGTATGAATGCGTGGGTGTGGGTGGGTGGTCGCTCCGCTTGTAAACAATAGCACACTGACGCTCCTGGAGTGCGCGCTCAGCTGGGCGCCAAGCGGACACGTCCGGTACGAATGTCGTTACACGAAGCAAACATCGTAAATCACAATCAAATTTTTACGTTATAAATATCGGTTATCGAAAATAACGTAAGATGATAGCATCGTAACACGGGTACCACTGTACATGCTATAAAGGACCTGAAACCAGCATGAAGACTCCTCCCTCCCTTACTTCCTTGATGGATCTTCATAAACATCCTTGATCAGGTGTTAAAAAGGGGCAAAGTAACATTTTGTACCAAGGCTCAAGTTGGTGCCCTCTCTACGGGTTTTACACCACAAACAATATTATAAAACCTCACTAAAAGTGTGGCTCTGCACAGATTTTGTTAAGTACTGAACAAAAGTGAAAAAAAGGTAGGAAAATAGGAGAAATAAAGTTGGGAGGAATGGATGGCATGGAGTAAAATACAGTTATAGAATGAGAGTAAAAAAAGAGATTTAAAAAAGTGATTAGTTCATCTATAACAAATAAATTAGACTAAAAAATTTGGAAAATTTAAAAGTTTTTCCATCTTTGTATTCTTTTAGCACTTGATAAACAAAGACAGTAACTTCCATAAAAGCACTATAAGTTGTCAGGTAAAAATAAACTTTTTCACGGGGCAAAATTTGAATAATGTAGGAGATCTTTCAGCTTCAGTACAGGGGCCCCCTGGTTTTGGAAAATTTCTTCCAGAATGCTGCAAAATGTCTTCCAAACAATTTATTCCCTTTTAAAAAAAATCCGGGTTAGTTTTTCGCCCCCCAAAAATACACTTCAACAGCACTTGAAAATACATTTAAATAAATGTTGGTTTGGAGATCCCAAAAAACAGGGACCACTACTCCCAATATTGAAAAAAAAAAAAACTCAAAAAAAGTTTTTATAGTATATATAACACAGTCAGAACTGGTCACAGAAAGGGGAAATGAATAAAAAGAAAAATATTAATGAGACAACCTAATCTTTAGAAAATTCCACGGCAAATGGTAAGATCAAGATAATGATTTGTGGTTATGAGAACTTTTAATACAAGATGTTAACACTGTATTCTTTTCCCCCTTTGATTTTGTTTTATACGTCTTACGAGCCACTGTTTGGGGTATATATACAGTGGTCTTGATTTCGATATTTTTTTTCCCAGAATGCTGTTCAAGTGCCATTCCCAAACTTTACCCCCTGGAATGATGTAAAATAGACTAGCCCTTTTGACCCCAAAATTACAAAAAAGTTTTAAAAAAATAAACTTACATAAAAGGTGAGTTTGGGGCCCACTAAGTCGGTACCACTGTACCACAAATTCTAGGCTTCAAATCAAGGGGGAAAAAGCTGGTACCCACTTTGAGGAATGGGTCTGTGTGGTCAGTTCGCTGTATAAAATCCTGCAGCACGCAGTGCATAATGAGAAAAAACCCCCGACCTGTTTTTGGTTTAAAAACCCTTTTGATGTGTTTTTTATAGTATTTATGGTTGTATTCTCTTTCTTATGACCCTTTTTTGATAGAAGGGAAAAACATACTACAGAAATATGAAGTTTTTGATTAGTTTCATGATAAAAAGCTTTGAAATTGAGCTCAAATAGGGGAAAAGTTGATTTTTCAAGAGTAAACAAATCACGCCATGCGCCCAATACACATCAATTGGGGTCTAATATTCTTTCACAATGCACTGATATTTTTTAAACCATTTTAAATAATGCAATAGTCTATAATGGTAAATCTTCTATTTTTTGTGAAAAAAAAATCAAAATAAAAAAACAAATTATAAGAGGGCCTAAAGACTGAAAATGAACAGATAACGTCTTATTTTAGTCCAAAATTCCATTGTTTATTCTGGCCCCTTTTTTAAATTGACAACTTTTTTTTTGCATAAATTGGCCAAATTCCCAATTTCTGACCACTTTTTGGGTATTGAAATCGGTAAATTGGTTGTTTCTTGTCTCAATCGATAAAAAATGGGTTCTAAAGAAAAGCTATGAGTTTGGTCGACTGGAACAATAATTGGCCGAAAAAAGGGCTCAAAAACGGCGAAAATATCACCCAGATCACTAACCGGGCGTTTTCCTCGTTTTCCATCAAATTTCCTTTTGGTGTCATTACCATGGGGAAAAAATTCTCTATCATTTCATAAGAAAAATAATTATTTTTTTTTAAAAAATTTTCGACAACAGGAGGCACTCAGGATTAGGGTTGGACAGTCAAAAGGGGGAAAGCATTCTGTTCTCCCTATAAAATATTTTGTGTTCTTAATTCTCTCTCTCCCCTTTAACACAGGTGAATACCGGCTAAAGTACATTAACCCATTAACTGTCAAACGTATATATACGTTTTTACTGCCTCCCAAAAGTATATATCGTTTTTTTTTTGCTTTCAAATGGGGGAAAAACAAACGGGCCTAGCGTAAAAAGTATATACGTTTGGACGTTTGGGTTTCTGGTTAAGGGGTTTTTAAATTTTGCATCCAACATATCCTTTGGGTGACCCTCATAAATCGCAACATTAACCGCTGGATGACCGTCACATTTAAAAAAATGGGAAAAATTGCAATAAATTATCTTAAGTTTTTTACAAATAAATTTAAACTTGGTGATTTTATTTTATGCAAGTAATAAAGGTTTTTTTATATATCCCTTGTTTATAAAATGTAAATGTAATAATTAAGCCCGTTAAAACTGAATTATAATTTTTATACTAAATACATGGTACCTCTACTTGACAAAAATTTTTTCCAGTCGGCTATTCAAGTGCCAATACCGAAGGAAATTTTTTCCCCTAAGAAATAATGAAAATTAGGGCAATCCATTTTAGACCCCCAAAATCCAAAAAAAACTTACAAAAACCCCTCAAAAAAACATTTCATAATTGTTCGAGTTTTGGCTGTGTAAGTTGAGGTACCCTGTATACTGATAATCTTTTATGTTTCTTTTATACATGTGTGGAAGAAATCATAAAAATTTTCTATGTTGCTAAAAAACCACTGACTGAATAATTATAATTTGATTTAAGCTCAATTAAAAATACCTTGTATGTATTATTTTTCCTCAATTAGTATTTAAAAAACTATAGTTTGTATATGTTCATTTTTTATGTATATGTGGGACAATTTTGTTTGTTTTAAGAAATGTGGTTTAATAATTACAATAATGTTTTGGTGAACAGTTGCTGGCCATCTATTACCCCAATAGTTGAGGTATGGGAGGTTTATAAGTGCTGGAGGGACCTGCCCCCCAAACAGTCTTTTTGAGTGTGTTAGATAGGGGTAAGCAGAGACAAGTGGGTTTTTGATTTGGCATGTTTATTGCAGTGTGGGGCAAGGTAACTTTTAAAGGGGTTCAGGAAAACTGGTTAGCCAGATGTAAGCCCTGGGGGCGGGAAGATAGTACCTGCACGGGAAGGGGGGGGGGATGTTACATCGAGGGGAAAAACAGTGCCTGATTGGGAAGGGGGGGATGTTAAAAACGGGAGGCGGGGCAGTCCCCGCACCTAAAGGGGGGGTGGGGATGTTGCATTGTAGGGTCATCTAAATTGTGATGTGGGCACCCTTCTGTAAAGGGGCGGGGAATGAAGGAGGGTAATGTTTGTTTTCTTTTCCCCCCCCTTTTTTTTGGGGAAAAAAAGGGGGAAAATTTTTTTTTTAGCGGGGTACAGGCCCATTAGGAAAAACAAGGAAAAAAACATTTTGGTAACATTTAAAAACTTTATTCGGGACCCAGTTCAAGTTTTTAAAAGTGTCCTTTACCCCTTTTACCCTTTTTTTTAAAACCATTTATTAAAAGAGGAGATTACACACAGTTCTGTAGAAACCCCCCCAAAAGTAAGAGTCGGGGGGAAAGGGAAAGGGGCCCAGGCACCCTGCACTCCCACACTCAAAACCCCCGGGGTCAAAGGGGAAACCTGCAGGAACCTAACAACTCAAACTTTTGGGCGAAACGAAAACAAATTTCTAAAATGATGAAATGGTTATTAAAACAAAAGCCTAAACCCCAGGGTGCCTGGGAAAAAAAAATTTTGGGTTTTCCCCCCCAAAACAAAAGGTTTCCCCAAAAACCCTTTTGGATGAAGAGAACCCAGCAAAAAAAAAGGAAACCCCTCAGGAAGGTAGATCAACCAAAGTAAAAAAAAAATTTATTTTAACCCCCCAGTGCAGACCCGGGAAAAAAGGGGCCCAGTGAGGAGATCCAGTGTGGAGACCCAAAGGAAAATTGAAAGGGGAGACCCAGTACTCACCTAGTTGTGGGCGGGGATTGAGTCAAGCTCCTGGCCCCCTTTTACTCCCACGGGGGCACCCCCTGCGCCATGAGCTTTATCATACCCCTTTTTGAAGCTATGAATGGACCTTTTCCCCCCTACATCACTTCCCGCATTCCACTTCCCCCCCCTCTGTGACTGAAGGGAAAAACTTCCTAACATCCCGGATTCATCTGAGTCTTCAACCCAACGGATCCCCCTTTTTGTGTCCCATCTCTAACATTCTGTAAGGGCCCCCCGTAGGAGGGCCCGGGAGAAAACCCCGTGTGAAAACCCGGGTGGAGACCCGGGTTTGGGGGGCCCGGGGTTGGGGCCGGGGAGGGGGCCCGGGGAGGAGACCCGGGGAGGGGCCCGTGAGGGGGGCCTGAGGAGACCCGTGGGGGAGACCCGGGGGGAGACCTTTTGGGGACCCGGGGGAACCCGGGGGGAGGGAGACCCGTGTGGGAGACCCGGCCGGGGGGAAACCTGAGGGGCCCGGAGCCCGTGTGGGAGGGGGGGAAAAACCCCCCGAGGAGACCGGGGTAGGGGACCCGGGGGGGACCGTGGGGCCCCGGGGGCCCGGGGAGGAGGGCCCGGGTAGGAGACCCTGAGGGGGCCCGGTGGGGACCCGGGGGGGACCGGGGGAGACCCGGGGTAGGAGACCCCCCGGAGACCCCGGGGGGCCCGGGGGGGAAAACCCGGGGGAGACCCGGGGGGGGCCGTGTAGGAGACCGGTGGGGACCGGCCCCGGAGACCCCGGGGAGGAGACCCCCGGGGGGGCCTGCAGTGGGCCCGGGGAGAGACCGGGCAGAAACCCGGGGGGAGAAGACCCGGGGAAGACCCAAATGCCCAAAACCCAGTGGCAAAAAAACCCGTGTGGACCCAGTGTTTCAAGACCCAGTGTGCAAGACCCAGGTAAAGGGGCCCAGTGAGGAGACCCAGTGGGGGACCCAGGAAAAGGGGACCCCGGTGGGATCCAGGGGGGAGATCCAGGGGGAGATCCCCCGTGGGGGATCCAGTGGGGATCCAGTGGGGGATCCAGTGTGGGGGGGTCAGTGTGGGGATCCGGGGGAGATCCCCGGGGGGGAGATCCAGGTAGGGGGGTCCCCCTTTGGGGATCCAGGTGAGTCCCGGGGTAGGGGGGATCCTGAGGAGATCCAGTGGGGAATCCCCCGTGGGAAAATCCCGGGGGGAGATCCCCCGTGGGGGACCAGTTGGGGGGCCCGGGGGACCCCGGTGGGGGACCCAGGAGGAGGGCCCATGGGGGACCCTGAAAGTGTAGGGGATCCCTTTGGGACCCCCCGAGGACCCAGGTGGGGCCCCCGTGGGGGCCCAGGGGGCCCAGGGGTAGGGGGCCCAGGAAGGGGCCCCGTGGAAGGGGGGTGCAAAGACCCCAAAAAAACCCAGTGGGAAAAACCCCGGGAAAGGGGACCCCGGGGAGACCCAGTGTAGGGACCCCGGGTTTTTGGGGGGCCCAGTGTGAGACCCAGTGTGGAGACCCAGGGGGGAGACCCAGGGGGGAGATCCCCCGGGAGGGGCCAAGACAGGAGGGGGGAAAAACAGTGGAGACAAGACAGTGTAGGGCACAGATAGTGGAGGAACCCCCGTGTCCCCACTTGGGGTTGTGTATATCCAGAAAAAAACCCCCAAATAGACTTTACCTTTAAAAGTTCATATCTTGAATTAAAATTTTTTTCTAGCAGTGGTTAGGTTTTCCCTTTTTTTGACCCAAAATGGAGGGGGTTTTAAAGAAAAAAACCCACTAAAAAAACATACCTTGACAGA
>WNWK01026091.1:0-27798 GCA_009830355.1 Cherax destructor
AAGGCGAAGAATTAGGGGGATATGATTGAGGTGTATAAATGGAAAACAGGAATAAATAAAGGAGATGAAATAGCGTGCTAAAATATCCAACCAAGACGTTTACTGATTTTCCTACAAATTCTCTTTCCCACTGAACCTCCTGCAGGAAGTTCCTCATGCCTGTGTAGTCCACTGAACCTCCTGCAGGAAGTTCCTCATGCCTGTGTAGTCCACTGAACCTCCTGCAGGAAGTTCCCATGCCGTGTAGTCCACTGAACCTCCTGCAGGAAGTTCCTCATGCCTGTGTAGTCCACTGAACCTCCTGCAGGAAGTTCCTCATGCCTGTGTAGTCCACTGAACCTCCTGCAGGAAGTTCCTCATGCCTGTGTAGTCCACTGAACCTCCTGCAGGAAGTTCCTCATGCCTGTGTAGTCCCCTCTTTCGTAGTCTGGCTTCTCCCGTCCTACTCTTAAGCTTCTCTCTCCACTTGTAAGTCCATGAATGTGTGTGTGTGTGTGTGTGTGTGTGTGTGTGTGTGTGTGTGTGTGTGTGTGTGTGTGTGTGTGTGTGTGTGTGTGCGTGTGTCTTTCTAATGGTATTCACACAAAGTTTTATTTACAACAACTCTGGTGTTTTTTTAAAAATACGAGAACATAAATGAAATTCCAGACGTTAACAATTAACAAAAGCAGATGTAAACACAGTGGCCCAGGTCACAGTAGTGACCTTGTGCTGCAACAAGTACACAGGTCACAGTAGTGACCTGGCGCTGCAACAAGTACACAGGTCACAGTGGTGACGTGGTGCTGCAACAAGTACACAGGTCACAGTAGTGACCTAGAGCTGCAACAAGTACACAGGTCACAGTAGTGACCTGGTGCTGCAACAAGTACACAGGTCACAGTGGTGACCTAGAGCTGCAACAAGTACACAGGTCATAGTAGTGACCTGGTGCTGCAACAAGTACACAGGTCACAGTAGTGACCTGGCGCTGCAACAAGTACACAGGTCACAGTGGTGACCTGTTGCTGCAACAAGTACATAGGTCACAGTGCTGACCTGGCGCTGCAACAAGTACACAGGTCACAGTAGTGACCTGGCGCTGCAACAAGTACACGGGTCACAGTAGTGACCTGGCGCTGCAACAAGTACACAGGTCACAGTAGTGACCTGGTTCTCCAATATTGTGGAAAAGTACAAAGACCTGCTGAACCTACAGGAAGGTCACTGTGATACCTGCCTGTAAAATACAGTCACTATAATGGTTACCTGTAACAAAAAGGAAGGTCACTATAATAGTTACCTGTAGCATACAGGAAGGGTCACTGTAACATAGTAAGGTCACTGTAACATATAGAATGGTCACTGTAACATACAGGAAGGTCACTTTAACATACAGGAAGGTCACCGTAACAAACAGGAAGGTCACGTTACATACGAGTTCACTGTATGATACAGGAAGGTCACTGTAATATAGAGGAAGATCACTAACATACAGGAAGGTCAATGTAACAGATATATGTTAAGACACAGCTCCCGGACCTTCCCATTACTGCCCCTTAGGCAGGATTCCATCAGTGATGACCGCATCACCGTAGTCAAGAAATTATAGGTGTCGGTGAGGTACAGTGACTTGACAACATTGTATCATAATAACGTAGATCCAGGGCTACCAATAACACTGTGAAGGACCGGATGTCAGGGCTACCAATAACACTGTGAAGGACCGGATGCCAGGGTTACCAATAACACTGTGAAGGACCAGATGTCAGGGCTACCAATAACAATGTGAAGGACCGGATGCCAGGGTTACCAATAACAATGTGAAGGACCGGATGCAAGGGTTACCAATAACACTGTGAAGGACCGGATGCCAGGGTTACCAATAACACTGTGAAGGACCGGATGCCAGGGCTACCAATAACACTGTGAAGGACCGGATGCCAGGGTTACCAATAACACTGTGAAGGACCGGATGCCAGGACTACCAATAACACTGTTAAGGACCGGATGCCAGGGTTACCAATAACACTTAAAGACCGGATGCCAGGGTTACCAATAACACTGTGAAGGACCGGATGCCAGGGCTACCAATAACATAACAATAGGCACACAGTACCATTGTTCACACAGCGCCATTGTTTACACAGCACAATTGTTCACACAACACCATTGTTCACACAACACCATTGTTCACACAACACCATTGTTCACACAGCACCATTGTTCACCACTGTTCACACAGTACCATTGTTCACACAGCACCATTGTTCACACAGCATCATTGTTCACACAGCATCATTGTTCACACAGCATCATTGTTCACACAGCACCATTGTTCACACAGCACCATTGTTCACAGCACCATTGTTCACACAGCACCATTGTTCACACAACACCATTGTTCACACAGCACCATTGTTCACACAGTACCATTGTTCACACAGCACAATTGTTCACACAGCACCATTGTTCACACATCATTGTTCACACAGCACAATTGTTCACACAGCACCATTGTTCACACAGCACCAGTGTATACCATTGTTCACACAGTACCATTGTTCACACAGCTTCAATGTACACACAGCACCATTGTTCACACAGCACCATTGTTCACACAGCACCATTGTTCACACAGCACAATTGTTCACACATCATTATTGTTCACACAGCACGATTGTCCACACAGCACAATTGTTCATACAACACCATTGTTCACACAACACCATTGTTCACACAGCACAATTGTTCACACAGCACCATTGTTCAAACAGCACCGTTGTTCACACAACACCATTGTTCACACAGCACCATTGTTCACACAGCACTATTGTTCACACAGCACCATTGTCCACACAGTACCATTGTTCACACAGCACCATTGTTCACACATCACTATTGTTCACACAGCACGATTGTCCACACAGCACAATTGTTCATACAACACCATTGTTCACACAACAATATTGTTCACACAGCACAATTGTTCACACAGCACCATTCTTCACACAGCACCATTGTTCACACAGCACCATTGTTCACACAGTACCATTGTTCACACAGCTTCAATGTTCACACAGCACCATTGTTCACATAGTACCATTGTTCACACAGCACCATTGTTCACACAGCACCATTGTTCACACAGTACCATTGTTCACACAGCTTCAATGTTCACACAGCACCATTGTTCACATAGTACCATTGTTCACATAGCACCATTGTTCACATAGTACCATTGATCACACAGCACCATTGTTCACACAGCTCCATTGTTCACACAGCACCATTGTTCACACAGCACCATTGTTCACACAGTACCATTGTTCACACAGCTTCAATGTTCACACAGTACCATTGTTCACACAGCTTCAATGTTCACACAGCACCATTGTTCACACAGCACCATTGTTCACACAGTACCATTGTTCACACAGCACCATTGATCACACAGCACCATTGTTCACACAGCTCCATTGTTCACACAGCTCCATTGTTCACACAGCACCATTGTTCACACAGCTTCAATGTTCACACAGCTTCAATGTTCACACAGCACCATTGTTCACACAGCAAGATTGTTCACACAGCACCATTGTTCACACAGCACCATTGTTCACACAGCACCATTGTTCACACAGCTTCAATGTTCACACAGCACCATTGTTCACACAGCACCATTGTTCACACAGCACCATTGTTCACACAGACCATTGTTCACACAGCACCATTGTTCACACAGCACCATTGTTCACACAGCACCATTGTTCCAACATTGTTCACAGCACCATTGTTCACACAGCACCATTGTTCACAAGCACCATTGTTCACACAGCACCATTGTTCACACAGCACCATTGTTCACACAGCATCATTGTTCACACAGCACCATTGTTCACACAGCATCATTGTTCACACAGCATCATTGTTCACACAGCACCATTCTTCACACAGCACCATTGTTCACACAGCACCATTGTTCACACAGCACCATTGTTCACACAGTACCATTGTTCACACAGTACAATTGTTCACACAACACCATTGTTCACACAGCACCATTGTTCACACAGCATCATTGTTCACACAGCATCATTGTTCACACAGCATCATTGTTCACACAGCATCATTGTTCACACAGCATCATTGTTCACACAGCACCATTGTTCACACAGCACCATTGTTCACACAGCATCATTGTTCACACAGCACCATTGTTCACACACCATTGTTCACACAGACCATTGTTCACACAGCACCATTGTTCACACAGCACCATTGTTCACACAGACCATTGTTCACACAGCACCATTGTTCACACAGCACCATTGTTCACACAGCACCATTGTTCACACAGCACATTGTTCACACAGCACTCATTGTTCACACAGCACCATTGTTCACACAGCATCATTGTTCACACAGCTCCATTGTTCACACAGCACCATTGTTCACACAGCACCATTGTTCACACAGCACATTGTTCACACAGCATCATTGTTCACACAGTCCATTGTTACAGCACTTGTTCACACAACCATTGTTCACACAGCATCATTGTTCACACAGCACCATTGTTCACACAGCACCATTGTTCACACAGTACCATTGTTCACACAGTACCATTGTTCACACAGCACCATTGTTCACATAGTACCATTGTTCACACAGTACCATTGTTCACACAGCAACATTGTTCACACAGCACCATTGTTCACACAGCACCATTGTTCACACAGCACCATTGTTCAACAGACATTGTTCACACAGCACCATTGTTCACACAGCACCATTGTTCACACAGCACCATTGTTCACACAGCACCATTGTTCACACAGCACCATTGTTCACACAGCACCATTGTTCACACAGCACCATTGTTCACACAGCACCATTGTTCACACAGCATCATTGTTCACACAGCACCATTGTTCACACAGCACCATTGTTCACACAGCACCATTGTTCACACAGCACCATTGTTCACACAGCACCATTGTTCACACAGCACCATTGTTCACAAGCACCATTGTTCACACAGCACCATTGTTCACACAGCATCATTGTTCACACAGCACCATTGTTCACACAGCACCATTGTTCACACAGCACCATTGTTCACACAGCATCATTGTTCACACGACCATTGTTCACAGCACCATTGTTCACACAGCACCATTGTTCACAAGCACCATTGTTCACACAGCACCATTGTTCACACAGCTCATTGTTCACACAGCACATTGTTCACACAGCACCATTTTCACACAGCACCATTGTTCACACAGCACCATTGTTCACACAGCACCATTGTTCACACAGTACCATTGTTCACACAGCACCATTGTTCACACAGCACCATTGTTCACACAGCACCATTGTTCACACAGCACCATTGTTCACACAGCACCATTGTTCACACAGCACCATTTTTCACACAGCACCATTATTCACACAGCACCATTGTTCACACAGCACCATTGTTCACACAGCACCATTGTTCACACAGCACCATTGTTCACACAACACCATTGTTCACACAGCACCATTGTTCACACAGCACCATTGTTCACACAGCACCATTGTTCACACAACACCATTGTTCACACAGCACCATTGTTCACACAACACCATTGTTCACACAGCACCATTGTTCACACAGCACCATTGTTCACACAGCATCATTGTTCACACATCACCATTGTTCACACAGTACCATTGTTCACACAACACCATTGTTGAGAGAGGTTAAGTGTAAGCTTAGGCTGTATAACATCTTAAGTGACTACTGTTTTCTTAGTTATCTGGATCTTTTGTTAGTTCTCTGGATCTTTTGTTAGTGCTCTGGATCTTTTGTTAGTTCTCTGGATCTTTTGTTAGTTCTCTGGATCTTTTGTTAGTTCTCTGGATCTTTTTTAAGTTCTTTGGATCTTTTGTTAGTTCTCTGGATCTTTTGTTAGTTCTTTGGATCTTTTGTTAGTTCTCTGGATCTTTTGTTAGTTCTCTGGATCTTTTGTTAGTTCTTTGGATCTTTTGTTAGTTCTCTGGATCTTTTGTTAGTTCTTTGGATCTTTTGTTAGTTCTTTGGATCTTTTGTTAGTTCTCTGGATCTTTTGTTAGTTATTTGGATCTTTTGTTAGTTCTTTGGATCTTTTGTTAGTTCTCTGGATCTTTTGTTAGTTCTTTGGATCTTTTGTCTCTTTGGATCTTTTGTTAGTTCTCTGGATATTTTGTTAGTTCTCTGGATATTTTGCTATTTTTTCTGGCTGTTTTCATAGTTCTCTGGATCTTTTGACTGCTGTAGTTGTGTGTGGTCTTGGCTGCTGTAGTTGTGTGTGGTCGTGGCTGCTGTAGTTGTGTGTGGTCGTGGCTGTTGTAGTTGTGTGTGGTCGTGGCTGCTGTAGTTGTGTGGTCGTGGCTGCTGTAGTTGTGTGGTCTGGTGCTGTAGTTGTGGGTCGTTGTTGTTGTTGTGTGGTCGTGGCTGCTGTAGTTGTGTGGTCGTGGCTGCTGTAGTTGTGTGTGGTCGTGGCTGCTTAGTTGTGTGTGGTCGTGGCTGCTGTAGTTGTGTGGTCGTGACTGCTGTAGTTGTGTGTGGTCGTGGCTGTTGTAGTTGTGTGTGGTCGTGGCTGTTGTAGTTGTGTGTGGTCGTGACTGCTGTAGTTGTGTGTGGTCGTGGCTGCTGTAGTTGTGTGTGGTCGTGGCTGCTGTAGTTGTGTGTGGTCGTGGCTGCTGTAGTTGTGTGGTCGTGGCTGCTGTAGTTGTGTAGTCGTGGCTGTTGTAGTTGTGTGGTCGTGGCTGTTGTAGTTGTGTGGTCGTGGCTATTGTAGTTGTGTGTGGTCGTGGCTGTTGTAGTTGTGTGTGTAGTCGTGGCTGTTGTAGTTGTGTGTGGTCGTGATTGCTGTAGTTGTGTGTGGTCGTGACTGTTGTAGTTGTGTGTGGTCGTGGCTGCTGTAGTTGTGTGTGGTCGTGGCTGCTGTAGTTGTGTGTGGTCGTGGCTGCTGTAGTTGTGTGTGGTCGTGGCTGCTGTAGTTGTGTGTGGTCGTGGCTGCTGTAGTTGTGTGTGGTCGTGGCTGCTGTAGTTGTGTGTGGTCGTGGCTGTTGTAGTTGTGTGGTCGTGGCTGTTGTAGTTGTGTGTGGTCGTGGCTGTTGTAGTTGTGTGTGGTCGTGACTGTTGTAGTTGTGTGTGGTCGTAGCTGCTGTAGTTGTGTGTGGTCGTGACTGCTGTAGTTGTGTGTGGTCGTGGCTGCTGTAGTTGTGTGTGGTCGTGGCTGCTGTAGTTGTGTGTGGTCGTGGCTGCTGTAGTTGTGTGGTCGTGGCTGCTGTAGTTGTGTGTGGTCGTTGCTATTGTAGTTGTGTGTGGTCGTGGTGTGTAGTGTGTGTGAGCTGCGTTGTAGTTGTGTGTGGTGATTGCGTGGTGTGTGGTCGTGATGTTTAGTTGTGTGGTCGCTGTGTAGTTGTGTGGTTGGCTGTATGTGTGTGTCGTGCTGTTGTAGTTGTGTGTGGTCGTGGCTGCTGTAGTTGTGTGTGGTCGTGGCTGTGTAGTTGTGTGTGGTCGTGGCTGCTGTAGTTGTGTGGTCGTGGCTGCTGTAGTTGTGTGTGGTCGTGGCTGTTGTAGTTGTGTGTGGTCGTGGCTGCTGTAGTTGTGTGGTCGTGGCTGCTGTAGTTTGTGTGGTCGTGGCTGCTGTAGTTGTGTGTGGTCGTGGCTGCTGTAGTTGTGTGGTCGTGGCTGCTGTAGTTCTGTGTGGTCGTGGCTGCTGTAGTTGTGTGTGGTCGTGGCTGTGTAGTTGTGTGGTCGTGGCTGTTGTAGTTGTGTGTGGTCGTGGCTGTTGTAGTTGTGTGTGGTCGTGGCTGTTGTAGTTGTGTGTGGTCGTGCTGCTGTAGTTGTGTGTGGTCGTGGCTGCTGTAGTGTGTGTGGTCGTGCTGCTGTAGTTGTGTGTGGTCGTGGCTGTGTAGTTGTGTGTGGTCGTGGCTGTGTAGTTGTGTGGTCGTGGCTGTTGTAGTTGTGTGGTCGTGGCTGTTGTAGTTGGCGTAGTGTGGTCGTGGCTGCTGTAGTTGTGTGGTCGTGGCTGTTGTGTTGTGTGTGGTCGTGGCTGTTGTAGTTGTGTGGTCGTGGCTGCTGTAGTTGTGTGGTCGTGGCTGCTGTAGTTGTGTGTGGTCGTGGCTGCTGTAGTTGTGTGGTCGTGGCTGCTGTAGTTGTGTGTGGTCGTGGCTGCTGTAGTTGTGTGGTCGTGGCTGCTGTAGTTGTGTGGTCGTGGCTGCTGTAGTTGTGTGTGGTCGTGGCTGCTGTAGTTGTGTGGTCGTGGCTGCTGTAGTTGTGTGGTCGTGGCTGCTGTAGTTGTGTGTGGTCGTGGCTGCTGAGTGGTCCTGTGTGTGTCGTGGTCTGCTGCTAGTTGTGTGGTCGTGGCTGCTGTAGTTGTGTGTGGTCGTGGCTGCTGTAGTTGTGTGTGGTCGTGGCTGCTGTAGTTGTGTGGTCTGGCTGCTGTAGTTGTGTGTGGTCGTGGCTGCTGTAGGTTGTGTGGTCGTGGCTGCTGTAGTTGTGTGTGGTCGTGGCTGTGTAGTTGTGTGGTCGTGGCTGCTTGTAGTTGTGTGTGGTCGTGCTGCTGTAGTGTGTGGTCGGGCTGTGTAGTTTGTGGTCGTGGCTGCTGTAGTTGTGTGTGGTCGTGGCTGCTGTAGTTGTGTGGTCTGGCTGCTGTAGTTGTGTGGTCGGTGCTGTAGTTGTGTGGTCGTGGCTGCTGTAGTTGTGTGGTCGTGGCTGCTTGTAGTTGTGTGGTCGTGCTGTTGTAGTTGTGTGGTCGTGGCTGCTTGTAGTTGTGTGGTCGTGGCTGCTGTAGTTGTGTGTGGTCGTGGCTGCTGTAGTTTTGTGGTCGTGGCGCTGTAGTTGTGTGGTCGTGGCTGCTGTAGTTGTGTGGTCGTGGCTGCTGTAGTTGTGTGTGGTCGTGTGCTGTAGTTGTGTGGTCGTGGCTGCTGTAGTTGGTGTGGTCGTGCTGCTGTAGTTGTGTGTGGTCGTGACTGCTGTAGTTGTGTGGTCGTGCTGCTGTAGTTGTGTGGTCGTGATGCTGTAGTTGTGTGGTCGTGGCTGCTGTAGTTGTGTGTGGTCGTGGCGCTGTAGTTGTGTGTGGTCGTGGCTGCTGTAGTTGTGTGTGGTCGTGGCTGCTGTAGTTGTGTGTGGTCGTGGCTGCTGTAGTTGTGTGGTCGTGGCTGCTGTAGTTGTGTGGTCGTGGCTGCTGTAGTTGTGTGTGGTCGTGACTGCTGTAGTTGTGTGGTCGTGGCTGCTGTAGTTGTGTGTGCGCTGCTTATTGTGGTCGTGCTGCTATGACGGTGCCTGGGCCGCACACAGTCAACTGCACCAACACAAACAACAATAATAACAACAGCAGCAACAAAAATAACAATAATAATAGCAACATCAACAACAACAATCACAACAGCAACAACAACAACAACAACAGCAGCAACAACAATAATCACAACAGCAGCAACAACAACAACAACTATAACAGTAACATAATATGGCTAGAGTGACTTACAAACAGAGTTTTCTCTACAACAGCTCTATCTTGAAACTGATAAACTATTATTGCTTGATAATAAACAAATGATATATATATATATATATATATATATATATATATATATATATATATATATATATATATATATATATATATCAAAACAACCGCGGGGGAGTTGAATGAAAGTTCTAGGTCTTTCGTGTTGCAATCAACATATCAGGAGGTTGCAATGTTGCAGAAAAGAGGAGGAGGTCCAAGGAAAACGATCACAGGAAACACCTCTGCTGGAGCATTCAACTCCCTCCTCCCCCTTCCTCAGTGGTTGATTTTTGCATCTTGTATCACTTGTTCGCGCGCACACACACAAACACACACACATTCACAAACAGCCAGGACTACAAAGAGACCTGGACAGGCTACAAGCCTGGTCCAGTAACTGGCTCCTTGAATTTAACCCTGCCAAATGTAAAGTCATGAAAATCGGGGAAGGGCAAAGAAGACCGCAGACAGAGTATAGTCTAGGTGGCCAAAGACTGCAAACCTCACTCAAGGAAAAAGATCTTGGGGTGAGTATAATACCGAGCACATCTCCTGAGACACACATCAATCAGATAACTGCTGCAGCATACGGGCGGCTGGCAAACCTGAGAATAGCGTTCCAATACCTCACTAAGGAATCATTCAAGACTCTGTACACCATATACGTCAGGCCCATACTGGAGTATGCAGCACCAGTTTGCAACCCACACATGGTCAAGCACGTCAAGAAATTAGAGAAAGTGCAAAGGTTTGCAACAAGACTAGTCCCAGAGCTAAGGGGATTGTCCTACGAAGAAAGGTTAAGGGAAATCGGCCTGACAACACTAGAGGACAGGAGGGTTAGGGGAGACATGATAACGACATATAAAATACTGCGAGGAATAGATAAGGTGGACAGAGACAAGATGTTCCAGAGAGGGGACACAGAAACAAGGGGTCACAATTGGAAGTTGAAGACTCCTATGAGTCAAAGAGATGTTAGGAAGTATTTCTTCAGTCATAGAGTTGTCAGGAAGTGGAATAGCCTAGAAAGCGACATAGTGGAGGCAGGAACCATACATAGTTTTAAGACAAGGTTTGATAAAGCTCATGGAGCAGGGAAAGAGAGGACCTAGTAGCAATCAGTGAAGAGGCGGGGGCCAGGAGCTATGACTCGACCCCTGCAACCACAAATAGGTGAGTACACACACACTCACACACACCTAGCCAAACATGTGAAGAAGCTAGAGAAAGTGCAAAGGTTTGCAACAAGACTAGTCCCGGAGCTAAGGGGTATGTCCTACGAGGGGAGGTTAAGGGAAATCGACCTGACGACACTGGAGGACAGGAGAGATAGGGGAGACATGATAACAACATATAAAATACTGAGAGGAATTGACAAAGTGGACAGAGACAGAATGTTCCAGAGATGGGACACAGCAACAAGGGGACACAGTTGGAAGTTGAAGACTCAGATGAATTACAGGGATGTTAGGAAGTATTTCTTCAGTCACAGAGTGGTCGGGAAGTGGAATAGTTTAGGAAGCGATGTAGTGGAGGCAGGCTCTATACATAGCTTTAAGCAGAGGTATGATAAAGCTCATGGCGCAGGGAGAGTGACCCAGTAGCGCCCAGTGAAGAGGCGGGGCCAGGAGCTTTGACTCGACCCCTGCAACCACAACTAGGTGAGTACAACTAGGTGAGTACACACACAAACACACACACACACATACTCACACACACACACATACTCACACACACACACACACACACACACACTCACACGCAGGATCGCACCACGATCCTGCAAGAGAAAGCACGGCTGAGGACGAATCAGGGATACAGGAATGTATACCTAGATCGGGACAGAACGCAGGAAGAAAGGGAGGCCGGATGGAGAAGATAAGAAGGCGAAGAGAGGAGAGAGAGGAGACAGCGAGATACGGAGGACACCAAGCCCAAACAGGACAAACACACACATTGGAAGTACCCACGGTGGGCCTCAAATCACAAAAAAAACACGACAACCATACACTTTAACACCACACACACACTCATCAGTCCCCCTGCCCCCACCCCAGCAACCCACCATCACAGATACCCCCCACCCCCACCACAAACTCCACCCCACCAACCCATACCCCAACCATACAATCCCCCCCACCCATGCTGCAACCCCCTATGGGCACCCTGCCCACATCCCCCCAACCCACCAAGATCTCCCCAGGGACACAGTATTGGAAACAAGGTTGAAGGTTTGGTACACAAACGCGGATGGAATAACGAATAAGTATGAAGAGTGGAATGAAAGAATAGGTGAGGCATCCCCAGACATCATAGCTGTCATAGAAACTAAACTAAATGAGACAGTATCAGATGCAATCTTCCCACAGGGATATCAGATCCTAAGGAAAGATAGAAGGAGCAGGGGGGGAGGAGGAGTCGCACTGCTCGTAAGGAACCGTTGGAGATTCGAGGAAATGGAAGGAATGGAGGTGTGTAGAGAAAGAGACTTCATAGTAGGTACCATCCAGTCTGGGGAACACAAGATAGTCATTGCAGTGATGTATAACCCACCACAGAACTGCAGGAGGCCAGGTGAGGAATATAATGAGAACAACAGAGCGATGGTGGACACCCTGGCGGAGGTGGCAAGAAAAGCGCACATGAGCAGAGCGAAGCTACTGGTCATGGGCGATTTCAACCACAGGGAGATCGACTGGGAGAACCATGAACCATGTGGAGGTCCAGAAACTTGGAGAGCCAAGATGATGGACGTGGTACTGGAAAACCTGATGCACCAACATGTCAGGGACACGACCAGAGTGAGAGGAGAAGATGAACCAGCAAGACTGGACCTTGTATTCACCCTGAACAGCTCAGATATTGAAGACATAACACACGAGAGCCCCCTGGGAGCCAGTGACCATATGGTGCTGAGCTTTGAGTACATTGTAGAGCTACAGGTGGAGAGGGAAAACAGTACAGAAAGAGACAAACCAGATTTTAAAAGAGGAAACTACATGGGCATGAGGAATTTCCTGCAGGAGGTTCAGTGGGAAAGGGAAATGGAAGGACAGACAATAAATGAAATGATGGAATAAGTAGGGGCAAAGTGCAAGGAGGCAGAGGAATGGTTTATACCCAGAGGAAAAAGATTAAACGGGAAGACCAGAAAGAGCCCCTGGTTTACCCAAAGGTGCAGGGAGGCAAAGACTCCTGGGTCCAGCACTATGAACCAGCACATGAGAGGTGTTATCCTGGGTCAAGCACTGTGAACCAGCACATGAGGTGTTATCCTGGATCCAGCACTGTGAACCAGCACATGAGAGGTGTTATCCTGGGTCCAGCACTGTGAACCAGCACATGAGAGGTGTTATCCTGGGTCCAGCACTAAGAACCAGCACATGAGAGGTGTTATCCTGGGTCCAGCACTATGAACCAGCACATGAGAGGTGTTATCCTGGGTGAAGCACTGTGAACCAACACATGAGATGTGTTATCCTGGGTCCTGTACTGTGAACCAGCACATGAGAGGTGTTATCCTGGGTCCAGCACTGTGAACCAGCACATGAGAGGTGTTATCCTGGGTCCAGCACTGTGAACCAGCAAATGAGAGGTGTTATCCTGGGTCCAGCATTATGAACCAGCACATGAGAGGTGTTATCCTGGGTCCAGCACTAAGAACCAGCACATGAGAGGTGTTATCCTGGGTCCAGCACTGTGAACCAGCACATGAGAGGTGTTATCCTGGGTCCAGCACTGTGAACCAGCACATGAGAGGTGTTATCCTGGGTCCAGCACTATGAACCAGCACATGAGAGGTGTTATCCTGGGTCCAGCACTGAGAACCAGCACATGAGAGGCGTTATCCTGGGTCCAGTACTGTGAACCAGCACATGAGAGGTGTTATTCTGGGTCCAGCACTGTGAACCAGCACATGAGAGGTGTTATCCTGGGTCCAGCACTGTGAACCAGTACATGAGAGGTGTTATCCTGGGTCCAGCACTGTGAACTAGCACATGAGAGGTGTTATCCTGGGTCCAGCACTGTGAACCAGCACATGAGAGGTGTTATCCTGGGTCCAGCACTGTGAACCAGCACATGAGAGGTGTTATCCTGGGTCCAGCACTGTGAACCAGCACATGAGAGGTGTTATCCTGGGTCCAGCACTGTGAACCAGCACATGAGAGGTGTTATCCTGGGTCCAGCACTGTGAACCAGCACATGAGAGGTGTTATCCTGGGTCCAGCACTGTGAACCAGCACATGAGTGGTGTTATCCTGGGTCCTCACAGTTCAACTGTTTCGTGGCATTATCAAATATTTTCCTAATGTGCTCATGAGG
The DNA here is from genome assembly GCA_009830355.1 of Cherax destructor. Lineage (NCBI taxonomy): Eukaryota > Metazoa > Arthropoda > Malacostraca > Decapoda > Parastacidae > Cherax > Cherax destructor. The sequence continues at coordinate 13,860 of WNWK01026091.1, forward strand.
ACACTCTGGGCTGCACTCACCTCTCAGAAACATACTGAGGACACTCTGGGCTGCTCTCACCTCTCAGAAATTCATGAGGACACCTGCACCACCTCGAAAGTTTACTAGGACTCTGGGCTGCACTCACCTCTCGAAACATACTGAGGACACTCTGGGCTGCACTCCTCTCAGACATGAGAGGACTCCTGGGCGCACTCACCTCTCAGAAATTTACTGAGGCACTCTGGGCTGCACTACCTCAGAACATACTGGGTACTCTGGGCTGCACTCACTTCAGCATACTGTTACATCGGGGCTACTCACCTCAGAAACTATGAGGACACATTGGCTGCACTCACCTCTCAGAAACATACTGAGGACACTCTGGGCTGCACTCACCTCTCAGAAACATACTGAGGACACTCTGGGCTGCACTCACCTCTCAGAAATTTACTGAGGACACTCTGGGCTGCACTCACCTCTCAGAAATTTACTGAGGACACTCTGGGCTGCACTCACCTCTCAGAAACATACTGAGGACACTCTGGGCTGCACTCACCTCTCAGAAACATACTGAGGACACTCTGGGCTGCACTCACCTCTCAGAAATTTACTGAGGACACTCTGGGCTGCACTCACCTCTCAGAAACATACTGAGGACACTCTGGGCTGCACTCACCTCTCAGAAACATACTGAGGACACTCTGGGCTGCACTCACCTCTCAGAAATTACTGAGGACCCCTCTGGGCTGCACTCACCTCTCAGAAACATACTGAGGACACTCTGGGCTGCACTCACCTCTCAGAAACATACTGAGGACACTCTGGGCTGCACTCACCTCTCAGAAATTACTGAGGACACTCTGGGCTGCACTCACCTCTCAGAAATTACTGAGGACACTCTGGGCTGCACTCACCTCTCAGAAACATACTGAGGACACTCTGGGCTGCACTCACCTCTCAGAAAATACTGAGGACACTCTGGGCTGCACTCACCTCTCAGAAACATACTGAGGACACTCTGGGCTGCACTCACCTCTCAGAAACATACTGAGGACACTCTGGGCTGCACTCACCTCTCAGAAACATACTGAGGACACTCTGGGCTGCACTCACCTCTCAGAACATACTGAGGACACTCTGGGCTGCACTCACCTCTCAGAAACATACTGAGGACACTCTGGGCTGCACTCACCTCTCAGAAACATACTGAGAAAAACATTTCCTTTCACTCTTGTCATGGTTGGATGGTAGTGAATGTCTGAGCACACACTAGTGGCCTTCCTATATACTGTCAACTTAAACATTCTATCAAGCCGGTGTGTCAACACATTAACAATGGAGGTTTAGATTCCACTTCTTTCTTTACGGTGAATTTAATAGACGGGACCAGAACGTTAATTAAGTCTGGGTAACAATGTATCCAGGGCTATATCACTGATATACCTTTGATGAGTTTCGAGAGTTTCACTACTCCCGGAGCCCGGACATGGGCCAGGTTCGTCTGGTGCTTGCCTGATCAACCAGGCTGTTGCTGCTGGAGGCCCGCTGCCCCACATATCCATCACAGCCTGGTTGATCTGGCACTTGATGAACATACTTGTCCAGTTTCTCTTGAAGGCTTCTACACTGGTTCCAGCGTGTTTCTGATATCTTCTGGTAAGATGTTGAATAGTCTGGGACCCGAATGTTAATACAGTGCTCCCGTATTGTCCCCACCGCACCCCTGCTCCTCACTGGGTTTATTTTACACTTTCTCCCATATCTCTCACTCCAGTATGTTGTTATGGCAGTGTGGCAGATTTGGGACCAGGTCCTCGAGTACCTTGCAGGTATATATTATCATGTATCTCTCTCTCCTCCGCTCCAGTGATGCCAGACACAAAATGTCATTCACACATCTGACCACACACACACACACACACACACACACACAAACAAACATATAATTATATATATATATATATATATATATATATATATATATATATATATATATATATATATATATATATTTATTAGTGCCTGCAGACACGTGTCTCACTGTCATTCACGGCGTGAAATACACTGTAATAACACGGGTAGAATTATGTAATAAGGAGCAGCAACAGAGGTACCGGCACCAACAGCAAAAACAACAACAACAGCGAGCCGTGACCTGTTGAACCTTCATTATACAAGGTTATATGTACAGTCTTATCCAGTCCTCTCTCACAGCAGGAAACACAGCAGACAACACAGCACAGAACAAAGCACACACAGAACACGGCAGGCAACACCGCACAGAACACAGCAGACAACACAGCACAGAACACAGTAGACAACACAGCACAGAACACAGCAGGCAACACAGCACAGAACACAGCAGACAACACAGCACAGAACACAGCAGACAACACAGCACAGAACACAGCAGCAACACCGCACAGAACACAGCAGACAACACAGCACACAGCAGACAACACAGCACAGAACACAGCAGGCAACACAGCAGACAACACAGCACAGAACACAGCAGACAACACAGCACAGAACACAGCAGACAACACCGCACAGAACACAGCAGGCAACACAGCACAGAACACAGCAGACAACACAGCACAGAACACAGCAGACAACACAGCAGGCAACACCGCACAGAACACAGCAGACAACACAGAACACAGCAGACAACACAGCACAGAACACAGCAGACAACACAGCACAGAACACAGCAGACAACACAGCAGGTAACACAGCAGACAACACAGCAGGTAACACAGCAGACAACACAGCACAGAACACAGCACACAACACAGCACAGAACACAGCAGGCAACACAGCACAGAACACAGCAGACAACACAGCACAGAACACAGCAGACAACACAGCACAGAACACAGCAGACAACACGCACAGAACACAGCAGGCAACACAGCACAGAACACAGCAGACAACACAGCACAGAACACAGCACATAACACAGCAGGCAACACCGCACAGAACACAGCAGGCAACACCGCACAGAACACAGCAGACAACACAGCACACAGCAGACAACACAGCACAGAACACAGCAGACAACACAGCAGGTAACACAGCAGATAACACAGCAGATAACACAGCAAAGAACACAGCAGACAACATACAGTGGTCACCAGAGACTCAGCTTCATCCAGGAAAGTGCAAGCAACCCCACGAGACCCTGGGAATACTCCAGTGTTGAGTGAAACATTGTCTTGAGTGAAACATTGTCTTGAGTGAAACATTGTCTTGAGTGAAACATTGTCTTGAGTGAAACATTGTCTTGAGTGAAACATTGTCTTGAGTGAAACATTGTCTTGAGTGAAACATTGTCTTGAGTGAAACATTGTCTTGAGTGAAACATTGTCCTGAGTGAAGCATTGTATTGAGTGAAACATTGTCTTGAGTGAAACATTGTCTTGAGTGAAACATTGTCTTGAGTGAAACATTGTATTGAGTGAAACATTGTCTTGATGAAACATTGTCTTGAGTGAAACATTGTCTTGAGTGAAACATTGTCTTGAATGAAACATTGTATTGAGTGAAACAAGGTTCAATAAATTACAAGTAAGAACACAGTGAGAGAGGTTCATAATGAACACCATAACAAAAGCACTAAGTTGAGGGTCCCTGGGTGACTCTTATTTAAATATTTGGTGAAGGTTCCACGGAGCCCCAGGGCCCTCCCTCCCTCCCTCCTCTCCTTCCTCGGATCGAACCAGATTACGTCACAGTCCTCAAAGTCCTGTATGACCCCAACGGGTATAGCACAACCTCCCCCCCCCTCCCGCCATTAAATAAGACACTCCCATGACAGGATGGTAGTACCTCCCAGAATGGTTGTTGTCAACCATTCTACTACCACCATTCATAACAGGATGGTAGTACCTCCCTGGATGGTTGTTGTCAACCAGTCTACTACCACCATTCATGGCAGGATGGTAGTACCTCCCTGGATGGTTGTTATCAACCAGTCTACTACCACCATTTATGACAGGATGGTAGTACCTCCCAGAATGGTTGTTGTCAACCAGTCTACTACCACCATTCATGACAGGATGGTAGTACCTCCCAGAATGGTTGTTGTCAACCATTCTACTACCACCATTCATAACAGGATGGTAGTACCTCCCAGAATGGTTGTTGTCAACCAGTCTACTACCACCATTCATAACAGAATGGTAGTACCTCCCTGGATGGTTGTTGTCAACCAGTCTACTATCACCATTCATGACAGGATTGTAGTACCTCCCTGGATGGTTGTTGTCAACCAGTCTACTACCACCATTCATGGCAGGATGGTAGTACCTCCCTGGATGGTTGTTATCAACCAGTCTACTACCACCATTTATGACAGGATGGTAGTATCTCCCTGGATGGTTGTTGTCAACCAGACTACTACCACCATTCATGACAAGATGGTAGTACCTCCCTGGATGGTTGTTGTCTTAAAGTCTACAACCACCATTCATGACAAGATGGTAGTACCTCCCTGGATGGTTGTCAACCAGTCTACAAAAACAATTCATGACAGGACAGTAGTACGTACCTGGATGGTTGTTGTAAACCAGTCTACTACCACCATTCATGACAGGATTGTAGTACCTCCCTGGATGGTTGTTGTCAACCAGTCTACTACCACCATTCATAACAGAATGGTAGTACCTCCATGGATGGTTGTTGTCAACCAGTCTACTATCACTATTCATGACAGGATTGTAGTACCTCAAAGGATGGTTGTTGTCAACCAGTCTACTACCACCATTCATTGCAGGATGGTAGTACCTCCCTGGATGGTTGTTGTCAACCAGTCTACTACCACCATTCATAACAGAATGGTAGTACCTCCCTGGATGGTTGTTGTCAACCAGTCTACTATCACCATTCATGACAGGATTGTAGTACCTCCCTGGATGGTTGTTGTCAACCAGTCTACTACCACCATTCATGGCAGGATGGTAGAATCTCCCTGGATGATTGTTGTCAACCAGACTACTACCACCATTCATGACAAGGCTGGTAGTACCTCTCTGGATGGTTGTCAACCAGTCTACAAAAACAATTCATGACAGGACGGTAGTACGTACCTGGATGGTTGTTGTCAACCAGTCTACTACCACCATTCATGACAGGATTGTAGTAACTCCCTGGATGGTTGTTGTAAACCAGTCTACTACCACCATTCATGGCAGGATGGTAGTACCTCCCTGGATGGTTGTTATCAACCAGTCTACTACCACCATTCATAACAGAATGGTAGTACATCCCTGGATGGTTGTTGTCAACCAGTCTACTACCACCATTCATGACAGGATGGTAGTACTTCCCTGGATGGTTGTTGTCAACCAGTCTACAACCACCATTCATGACAGGATGGTAGTATCTCCCTGGATGGTTGTTGTCAACGAGACTACTACCACCATTCATGACAGGATGGTAGTATCTCCCTGGATGGTTGTTGTCAACCAGTCTACTACCACCATTCATGACAGGATGGTAGTACGTCCCTGGATGGTTGTTGTCTACCAGTCTACAACCACCATTCATGACAAGATGGTAGTACCTCCCTGGATGGTTGTTGTCAACCAGTCTTCAACCACAATTCATGACAGGACGGTAGTACCTCCCTGGATGGTTGTTGTCAACCAGACTACTACCACCATTCATGACAGGATGGTAGTACCTACCTGGATAGTTGTTGTCAACCAGTCTACTGCCACCATTCATGACAGGATGGTAGTACCTCCATGGATGGTTGTTGTCAACCAGACTACTACCACCATTCATGACAGGATGGTAGTACCTCCGTGGATGGTTGTTGTCTACCAGTCTAATACACTATTCATGACAGGATGGTAGTACCTGACAGGATGGTTGTTGTCTACCAATCTACTACCACAATTCATGACAGGATGGTAGTACTCCTGTGGTTTAATTGTTTTTAATAACCTGCTACATTGTTCTATACTGCAGCATTGTTATTAATACCCTGATTGTGTTCTTAATCACCGTCTACATTGTTCTTAATACCCTGTACATTGGTTTTAGTACCCCCTTGACGTTGTTTTCTACCAGTCTACATCCACCATTGTATATAACCTGCTTATAGTGTTCAATAACCCTGCTCATTGTTCTTAAACTCCATTGTTCTTAATAACCCTGCTTACATTGTTCTTAATAACTCCTGCTTACATTGTTTTAATAACTCTACATGCCTTACATGCAGTGTTTATAACCTCCTATAGTTGTTATAACCCTGCTACCATGTTCATTAATTAACCCATGCTATGTTGTTGTAATAACCCTCCCTTACATTGTATGTATAACCTCTGATGGTTGTTCTTAATAACCATGCTTACATTGTTTTAATAACCTCTACATTAATGACAGTGTTCTATACCCCTGCTTACATTGTTTTTAACTAACACTAGCTACATTGTATTATAACTCCTGCTAATTGTTCTTATAACCAGCTCTACCCTTGTTTTAATAACTCCTGTATTGTTTATATTGTTACATGTTCTACAACCCCATTTCATACTAGTGTTAATAACCCTGCACTGTTATACCTGTTACATTGTTCTTAATAACCCTGCTTACAGTTCTTAATAACCCTGCTTACAGATTCGTTAATAACCCTGCTTACAGTTTTTTTAATAACCCTGCTTACAGTATCTACAGGATAATAACCTCCTGCTTACATTGTTTTAATAACCTGCTACATTGTTCTGTACAGGTTATACCTCCTGCTTACATTGTTTTAATAACGCTCAGTACTAACCTGCTTACATTGTTATTAATAACCTGCTTATGTTTTAAACTCTTATGTTTTAATAACCACTGCTCTATGTTATTAATAACCCTTCTTACAGGTTCTTAATACCTGCTTACATTGTTCTTATAACCACTGCTTACAGTTCTTAATAACCTGCTTACATTGTTTTATAACCCTGCCATGTTTTAATAACCTGCTTACATTGTTATTATAACCCTGCTTACAGTGTTCTTAATAACCCTGCTACATTTTCTAATAACCCTGCTACATGTTCTTAATAACCCTGTTACATTGTTCTTAATAACCCCTGCTTGCATTGTTTTATAACCCGCTACATGTTATATACCACCTCATACAGTGTGTAGTATAACCTCTGTTTACATTGTTCTTAATAACCCTGCTTACATTGTTCTTAATAACCCTGCTTACATTGTTATTAATAACCCTGCTTACATGTTCTTAATAACCCTGCTTACATTGTTCTTAATAACCCTGCTTACATTGTTTTAATAACCCCTGCTTACATTGTTCTTAATAACCCTGCTTACATTGTTTTAATAACCCTGCTTACATTGTTTTAATAACCTGCTTAGTGTTCTTAATAACCCTGTTACATTGTTCTTAATAACCCTGCTTACATTGTTCTTAATAACCCCTGCTTACATTGTTCTTAATAACCCCTGCTTACATTGTTCTTAATAACCCCTGCTTACATTGTTCTTAATAACCCCTTCTTACATTGTTTTAATAACCCCTGCTTACATTGTTATTAATAACCCCTGCTTACAGTGTTCTTAATAACCCATGCTTACATTGTTCTTAATAACCCCTGCTTACATTGTTCTTAATAACCCCTGCTTACATTGTTCTTAATAACCCCTGCTTACATTGTTTTTAATAACCCCTGCTTACATTGTTATTAATAACCCCTGCTTACAGTGTTCTTAATAACCCCTGCTTACATTGTTCTTAATAACCCTGCTTACATTGTTATTAATAACCCCTGCTTACATTGTTCTTAATAACCCTGCTTACATTGTTCTTAATAACCCTGCTTACATGTTTTAATAACCTTTACATTGCTTAATAACCTGCTTACAGTGTTCTTAATAACCCCTGCTTACATTGTTTTAATAACCCTGCTTCAGTGTTCTTAATAACCTCTGCTTACATTGTTATTAATAACCCCTGCTTACATTGTTCTTAATAACCCTGCTTACATTGTTATTAATAACCCCTGCTTACACAGTTCTTAATAACCCTGCTTACATTGTTATAACCCTGCTTAATGTTTTAATAACCCCTGTTTACATTGTTATTAATAGCCCCTGCTTACATTGTTATTAATAACCCCTGCTTTCATTGTTATTAATAACCACTGCTTACAGTGTTCTTAATAACCCCTTTCAAACATTGTTATTAATAACCTCTGCTTACATTGTTAATAATAACCCCTGCTTACAGTGTTTTAGTAACCCCTGCTTACATTGTTCTTAATAACCCCTGCTTAATGTTCTTCATAACCCCTGCTTCCATTGTTATTAATAACCTCTGCTTACATTGTTATTAATAACCCCTGCTTACATTGTTATTAATAACCTCTGCTTACATTGTTCTTAATAACCCCTGCTTACATTGTTATTATTAACCCTTGCTTAGTGTTCTTCATAACCCCTGCTTACATTGTTATTAATAACCCCTGCTTACATTGTTCTTAATAACCCCTGCTTACATTGTTCTTAATAACCCCTGCATAGACTGTTCTTAATAACCCCTGCTTACATTGCTCTTAATAACCCCTGCTTACATTGTTCTTAATAACCCCTGCTTACATTGTCCTTAATAACCCCTGCTTATATTGTTCTTAATAACCACTTCTTACAGTGTTCTTAATAACCCCTGCTTACAGTGTTCTTAATAACTCCTGCTTACATTGTTATTAATAACCCATGCTTACATTGTTCTTAATAACCTCTGCTTATATTGTTCTTAATAACCCCTGCTTACAGTGTTATTAATAACCCCTGCTTACATTGTTATTAATAACCTCTGCTTACACTGTTATTAATAACCCCTGCTTACATTGTTATTAATAACCCCTGCTTACAGTGTTCTTAATAACCCCTGCTTACAGTGTTATTAATAACCCCTGCTTACAGTGTTCTTAATAACCTCTGCTTACAGTGTTCTTAATAACCTCTGCTTACAGTGTTATTAAGCAAGAATGGAGGACTCTGACATAGTTATTATCTCACTCAAGATAACAATAATATACCACTTGTTACTAATGGTCTTATATATATATATATATATATATATATATATATATATATATATATATATATATATATATATATATATATATATTATATATATACATATATATAAAATACATATAATTATCTTTTGTTTAACTATAATAACAACAACAACAATAACAAGAACGACCACACACACACTCACACACACACACACGCACACACACACAACACACAAACACACACACACACACACAACACACACAAACACACACGGAAGGGATAGACTCAGAAGTGTCGCTGTTTGCAGATGATGTGAAGTTAATGAGAAGAATTAAATCAGTCGAGGATCAGGCAGGACTACAAAGAGACCTGGACAGGCTACAAGAGGGAATAAATAGCGACATAAGCAAGTTTGCCGATGACACCAAAATAGGCCGTCCAATTCATTCAAATGAGGACATTAGAGCACTCCAGGAAGATTTGAATAGACTGATGCAGTGGTCGGAGAAGTGGCAGATGCAGTTTAATATAGATAAATGCAAAGTTCTAAATATTGGACATATAAACTAAATAATGTAGATCTTAATACTACTGATTGCGAAAAGGATTTAGGAGTTCTGGTTAGCAGTAATCTAAAACCAAGACAGCAGTGCATAAGTGTTCGCAATAAAGCGAACAGAATCCTTCGCTTCATATCAAGAAGCATAAATAATAGGAGTCCTCAGGTTGTTCTTCAACTCTATATATCCTTGGTTAGGCCTCATCTAGATTATGCTGCACAGTTTTGGTCACCGTATTACAGAATGGATATAAATGCTCTGGAAAACGTACAAAGGAGGATGACTAAGTTGATCCCATGTATCAGAAATCTTCCCTATAAGAACATAAGAATGGAGGAACACTGCAAAGGCCTACTGGCCCATACAAGGCAGGTCCATATCAAAACCACCACTACCTAAGAATTTATTCCCGTACTCACTACACCAATCAAACCCAGCCCCTCCCACTCATATATTTGTCCAATCTCTTTTTAAAGCCACCCAAGGTCCTAGCCTCTATCACCCTACTCGGAAGATTGTTCCACTCATCTACAACTCTGTTCGAAAACCAGTACTTGCCTATGTCCTTTCTAAATCTAAATTTATCCAATTTAAATCCGTTATTTCTGGTTCTTACTTGGTTCGATATCCTCAGTATTTTATTAATATCTCCTTTGTTTATGCCCATCATCCACTTGTACACCTCGATGATATCTCCCCTCATTCTACGTCTCTCCAGAGAGTGGAGATTCAACGCTCTAAGTCTATCTTTATACGGGAGATTTCTTATACTGTAAATCATTTTAGTCATTCTTCTTTGTATGTTCTCCAACGAATCTATATCCATGTCAGTCTATGAAGATAGACTGAGGGCCCTGAATCTGCACTCTCTAGAAAGGCGTAGAATTAGGGGGGATATGATTGAGGTGTATAAATGGAAAACAGGAATAAATAAAGGTGATGTAAATAGCGTGCTAAAAATATCTAGTATTGACAGGACTCGCATCAATGGCTTTAAGTTGGATAAATTCAGATTCAGGAAGGATATAGGAAAGCATTGGTTTGGTAATAGAGTTGTGGATGAGTGGAACAAACTCCCGAGTACAGTTATAGAGGCTAAAACGTTGTGTAGTTTTAAAAATAGGCTAGATAAATATATGAGTGGGTGCGGGTGGGTGTGAGTTGGTCCTGACTAGCTTATGCTACTAGGTCAGATGCCGTGCTCCTTCCTTAAGTGAATGTAACCTGACCTGGCTGGGTCGGGGCATTGGCTTAAGCCGGTGGGAGACTTGGACCTGCCTCGCATGGGCCAGTAGGCCTGCTGCAGTGTTCCTTCTTTATTATGTTCTTACAAACCTGGTCCAGTAACTGGCTCCTTGAATTTAACCCTGCCAAATGTGAAGTCATGAAGATCGGGGAAGGGCAAAGACCGCAGACAGAGTATAGTCTAGGTGGCCAAAGACTGCAAATCTCACTCAAGGAAAAAGATCTTGGGGTGAGTATAATACCGAGCACATCTCCTGAAGCGCACATTAATCAGATAACTACTGCAGCATACGGGCGGCTGGCAAACCTAAGAATAGCGTTCCAATACCTCAATAAGGAATCGTTCAAGACTCTGTACACCAAATACGTCAGGCCCATACTGGAGTATGCAGCACCAGTTTGGATCCTACACCTGGTCAAGCACGTCAAGAAATTAGAGAAAGTGCAAAGGTTTGCAACAAGACTAGTCCCAGAGCTAAGGGGATTGTCCTACGAAGAAAGGTTAAGGGAAATCGGCCTGACGATACTAGAGGACAGGAGGGTTAGGGGAGACATGATAACGACATATAAAATACTGCGAGGAATAGATAAGGTGGACAGAGACAAGATGTTCCAGAGAGGGGACACAGAAACAAGGGGTCACAATTGGAAGTTGAAGACTCCTATGAGTCAAAGGGATGTTAGGAAGTATTTCTTCAGTCATAGAGTTGTCAGGAAGTGGAATAGCCTAGAAAGCGACGTAGTGGAGGCAGGAACCATACATAGTTTTAAGACGAGGTTTGATAAAGCTCATGGAGCAGGGAGAGAGAGGACCTAGTAGCAATCAGTGGAGAGGCAGGGCCAGGAGTTATGACTCGACCCCTGCAACCACAAATAGGTGAGTACACACACACCCACACACTCTGTTTGCAGATGATGTGAAGTTGATGAGAAGAATTCAATCGGACGAGGACCACGCAGAACTACAAAGGGATCTGGACAGGCTGCAAGCCTGGTCCAGCAACTGGCTCCTGGAGTTCATCCCCACCATGTGGTAAAGAAGACCACAGACGGAGTACAGTCTAGGGGGGCCAGAGACTACAAACCTCACTCAAGGAAAAGGATTTTGGGGTGAGTATAACACCGAGCACATTTCCTGAGGCGCACATCAACCAAATAACTGCTGCAGCATACGGGCGCCTGGCTAACCTAAGAACAGCATTCCGACATCTTAATAAGGAATCATTCAGGACCCTGTACACCATATACGTCAGGCCCATACTGGAGTATGCAGCACCAGTTTGGAACCCACACCTAGCCAAGCACGTAAGGAAACTAGAGAAATTGCAAAGGTTTGCAACAAGACTAGTCCCAGAGATAAGGGGTATGTCCTACGAGGAGATGTTAAGGGAAATCGACCTGACGACACTGGAAGACAGGAGAGATAGGGGGTCATGATAACGACATATAAAACACTGAGAGGAATTGACAAGGTGGACAGAGACAGAATGTTCCAGAGGTGGGACACAGCAACAAGGGGACACAGTTGGAAGTTGAAGACTCAGAATGAATCACAGGGATGTTAGGAAGTATTTCTTCAGCCAGCAGGATCCATACATAGCTTTTAACACTAACATCACATATTCTTCCCTTCAGTTTCCAGACTTTGTCTAACCTTACAATCCATCCTGGAGGCTGAATTGTGAGTCCCTTCACCAGCCCCTTCAACCAGCCATTTCACCAGCCCCTTCAACCAACCCTTTCAACCAGCCCGTTCAACTAACCCCTCAACCAGCCCCGTCAACCAACCCCTTCAACCAGCCTCTTCAACCACCCCTTTCAACCAACCCCTTCACCAGCCCCTTCAACCAGCCTCTTCAACCAGCCAGCAGTGTGTTGCAGCAGTATTGCACAGCGTGTTGTGTTGCAGCAGTGTGTTGCACAGCCTGTTGCAACAATGTGTTGCACAGCCTGTTGCAGCAGTGTTGCACAGCAGTGTGTTGCAGCAGTGTTGCACAGCAGTGTGTTGCAGCAGTGAGAGAGGGTGCCTGGCACAGCAGGCACTGGTGACCCATCACATTACATGCCCACACAGCCTCACTCTTACCCTCTCAGAATAACGAGTGAACCATTATTAACTGTGACAATAATTGAGATTCAACACCAGCAGCCACTTTCTTACAGAGAGATCTCTGACGATGCTGAGACGATATAACAGGCTGTGCAACACTGCAGCAACAGGCTGTGCAACACACTGCTGCAACACAACACGCTGTGCAACACTGCTAGCTGGTTGAAGAGGCTGGTTGAAGGGGCTGGTGAAGGGTTGGTTGAAGGGGCTGCAGTAGGCCTGTTGGCTTATACTTGGCAGGTCCTTCACAAATCCAACCCACTAACAGTATAAACGCTACCCATAAGAACATAAGAAAGGAGGAACACTGCAGCAGGCCTGTTGGCCCATACTAGGCAAGTCCTTCACAATCCGTTCCACTAACAGAATATTTGCTCAACAGGAAGGGTGGTGGAGTAGCGATGTACGTCAGAGACAATTTAAAGTGTTGTGTTAGACAAGATATAAAATTAGAAGCGTCAGCCACTGAATCTCTTTGGTTACAGCTTCTTGAGGGCCGTGTAAAACTTATTTTGGGTGTGATTTACAGGCCCCCAAATCTTGATAGGGAGTGCAGTAAACTTCTATGGGATGAAATTCGTAAGGCATCTACACATGAAAATGTTGTGCTAATGGGAGATTTCAACTTTAGACAAATTGACTGGAGCAATTTGACAGGAAATTTAGAGTCAAGTGACTTTCTTGATACGATTCAGGATTGTTTTTGAAACAGTTGGTGACAGAACCAACTAGAGGAAATAACCTGCTAGACTTGGTTCTTGCCAGCAGGGAAACGCTAGTTAATAATCTTGAGGTTAATGATGAGCTTGGGGAAAGTGATCACAAATCACTCAGTTTTAATATATCATGGAATTACCCTACTAATGGAAATCAAGTCTCTGTCCCTGACTTCCGCCTGGCTGATTTCATAGGACTGAAAAATTACCTGGGTAGGCTGAACTGGAATGACCTGACAGTGGGTCAGGTAGGTGGTGATTGCCAATATGACGTTTTCCAGAGAATAGTT